>JAABKJ010075445.1:99590748-99662727 GCA_011634705.1 Andricus grossulariae | reverse complement strand
GGATAGGGTCGAAATTTTTCGACGCTCAATAAAAGACAAATTTAAGGACATTTTTCTCATTTCCTTTTGCTCTTCCAGTTTTTCTTTTCAAGAATATATTTTTTTCTTGTCTAAAGGGAAGTTTGGCGAATTTTTAGGGACGAGAAAGAACGAGCACCGGAATTTGGAAAGTTTTCGAAAGATTTTGAGCGGAACGTGTAGGCTTGGGAGTTTTTCGGGAATTTCGGGTAATTTTCGATAGTCCGGAAATAATTCAAGGGAATAAAGGAAAAGCGTCACCAGTTTCCGAGTTTCTCAAGTCATATTTCTTTTTTGGAAGTAGTCGACAGGAACTAAGATGGGATAATGGATTCTTACGACCGTATGGAGGGGGAACTGTGACAAGGCGATACGCAAGAAGACCCTGGTTTACCGGAAAATCCGGTCAATAGTGAAACACAGTCCGTAGCCGGAGCCGCGTCGGAAGGGCTGATAGAGGGTCAGGATAGGCAATTTAGGGTCAGTATAGGCGCGATAATGGCACAGTAACCAACTTGGGCAAACGACGAAACGGGAGAGGTTCTTAGGCCAATCCTCAGGGGGTTGAAACAGAATTTGAGCGGGGTGGATGAGATGCTGCGGGAGCGAATAGGGCGGTACTTTGCGCGTTAGGGAGGTAACCAGGCGGTACCCTGGTACCCAGAGGACCACAATCCCCAGGAGCTTGTACCAAGGAACGAGGGGACCAGCGCGAATATAACGGGTCCCCCAGAGGGTACCAGACACCGGATCGGGTTTCATCAACCCTTCATGGTGTTAGAGACAACCCCACATGGGCACCGACATTGACCATGGACAGGAGAAGACCAGGCCTTGAGAGGTGCGCTATCACCAACAAACAACCCACCTCCCAGTAGAGACATATGGTGGAGGGATAAGGGGGCAGTGGCATTACCTTCTCAGGCCAGCGAACAGATGAGCGAACAGATTTGCTCATTTAGTTTCCAGGGGTAGTGCGATACCCAAACAGTACCAAGGGGCAATTAAGAGGTCGGGGAGCCCCGGAAGGGCTCAGAGCTTGCCGAGACAAGACTGAGATCACCAAGCCTCGGTACCACTAAGCCGTGATGTGACAACACCCTAAGCAAGTGGGCCAACTAGTCAGACGGCATTTTACCCACTGATAGTGAGGGCCCTACCGTGTGCTCCCTTAGTAATTACCTCTCAGTTGATTTTCACCACCGCGGTAATAAGAGACACGCGCCCGAGCAATGACGTCGCTCTGACCGACCCTCACGAACATAGGCTATGGGAACGAGAGGGGACTTGAACAGATCGGACCTCCGACCACTATCCACCCATGGCGGCAGAATAGAGAGCAGAACCGCACCCTGCAGAACAGGTATTCCCGTGGCTGGGAGGAGAGACAGGAATATGAGGGCTATGCGCGAAGAGACACACTTGGACCAGGAGCCCCGCGCGAATTTGAATCGAAAGCCACCACGAGTCACGGATATGCTCGGGGATGGGGGTGATGCCCTATGAACTCCTTAGTAAACGAAGAGTCGTGACAAGAATCGTGGAAGGGTGGAAGGTCAGCTTCAATGGATAAAGGGCTCAAGTGTAGACAACTTCTTGTGGAGGGTTGAGGAGGACAGAGACGCCTCTTTCTTCATAGACGTAGAGTTGTTAGTTGCGAGTCCCTTCCTCTTAAAGGACATTGCGTGGCACTGTTTCCGTCAGAACAGATTGCGATGGAACACATGGGACCAGTGCAAGCGGCATTTCCAAGCCAATTCATGTACTTTGTTGAAAATGCATCATTTCTGGTTGAATTCGACTGTCTTTTTCTTCAAATTAAAATCTTTTTTATTTAAAATAATAAATATTACATTTTTTTATAAGAACATGTCTTTTTTATTTAACAATTCAATTATTTGGTTGAAAATTCAACTATTTTGTTTAACATTTTATTATCCGGTAGAAAATTGGCTTACTTTGTTGAAAATTCTTCCTTTTTGAAAATTAATCTGTTTCGGTTGAAGATTTAACTATTTTGTTGAAAATTCGTCTATTTTGGCTGAATTTAACTGTTTTAAATTTAAAATTAAAATATACTTTTGTTGAAATATCAACTATTACCATTTTTTTCTTGAAAATTCATCCTTTTTGAAAATAATTCGGTTTTGGTTGAGGATTTAAAATATTTTGTTGAAAATTCGTTTTCTTTTCTTGGTTGAAAATAATGTTTTTAGCTAAAAATTTAACTATTCCATTTTTCATTGAAAATTGATCTTGTTTGATTGAAATTGTAAATATTTGGTTATAAATTCACGTATTTTGATAAAAACTCATCATTTCTGGTTGAATTCGACTGTCTTTTTTTTAAATTAAAATCTTTTTTATTTAAAATAATACATTTTTTTATAAGAACCTGTCTTTTTAAATTAACAATTCAATTATTTGGTTGAAAATTTAACTATTTTGTTTAACATTTTATTGTTCGATAGAACATTGGCTTACTTTGGTGAAAATTCTTCCTTTTTGAAAATTAATCGGTTTTCGTTGAAGATTTAACTATTTTCTTGAAAATTCATCTATTTTGGTTGAATTTAACTGTTTTTAATTTAAAATTAAAATATTTTTTTGGTTGAAATATCAACTATTACCATTCTTTATTGAAAATTCATACCTTTTGAAAATAATTCGGTTTAGGTTGAGGATATAACTATTTTGTTGAAAATTCGTCTATTTTTATTGAAATATCAACTATTACAATTTTATCTTAAAAATTCATCTTTTCGTTTACAAGTTGAAATTTTTTTAAAGAAAATTAATCTTTGTGGTGGAAAACTCATCGTTGTGATTAAAAAGTTGATTATTTGGTAGAAATTTAAAATATTTTGTTGAAAATTCGTTTTTTTTCTTGGTTGAAAATAATTTTTTTATATAAAAATTTAACTATTCCATTTTTTATTGAAAATTGATCTAGTTTGGTTAAAATTGTAACTATTTGTTAATAAATTCATGTACTTTGTTGAAAATGCATAATTTTTGATTGAATTCGACTGTCTTTTTCTTGAAATTAAAATCTTTTTTAGTTAAAATAATAAATAATACATTTTTTGATCAGAAAATGTCTTTTTTTGGTTAACAATTCAATTATTTAGTTGAAAATTTAACTATTTTGTTTAACATTCTTCCCTTTTAAAAATTAATCTATTTTGGTTGAGAATTTAACTATTTTGCTTGAAATTCGTCTATTTTGGTTCAATTTAACTGTTTTTAATTTAAAATTAAAATCTTTTTTGGTTGAAGTATCAACTATTACCATTTTTTTTTGTTGAAAATTCATCTTTTTGATTAAAAGTTGGACACTTTGTTAAAAATTTATTTTTTCGGTAGAAAATTAATCTTTTTGTTGAAAACTCATCTTTGTGGTTAAAAACTTGATTATTCGGAAAAAAATTGGGTTATTTTTTTTGAAAATTCTTCCTTTTTGAAAATTAATCTGTTTTGGTTGATTTAACTATTTTGTTGAAAATTCGTCTATTTTAGTTGAAGTTAACTGTTTTTAATTTGAAATTAAAATATTTTTTGGTTAAAATATCAACTATTACCATTTTTTGTTGAAAATTCATCCTTTTTGAAAGTAATTCGGTTTTGTTTGAGGCATTAACAATGTTGTTGAAAATTCGTCTATTTTTATTGAAAAAGTAACTATTACAATATTATGTTAAAAATGCATGTTTTCGTTTAAAAGTTGAACACTGTTGAAATCGTTTTTTGTTAAGAAAATTAATCTTTTTGGTGGAAAACTCATTGTTGTGATTAAAAATTTGATTATTTGGTAGACATTTGAAATATTCTATTGAAAATTAGTTTTTTTTCTAGGTTGAAAATAATTTTTTTCTCTAAAAATTTAAATATTCCATTTTTTATTGAAAATTGATCTTGTTTGGTTGAAATTGTAACTATTTTGTTATAAATGCTTCATTTCTGGTTGAATTCGACTGTCTTTTTCTTGAAATTAAAATCTTTTTTAGTTAAAATAATAAATAATCAATTTTTTGATAAGAATAAGTCTTTTTTGGTTAACAATTCAATTATTTGGTTGAAATTGAACTATTTTGTGGAAAATTCGTCCATTTTCGTCGAATTAAACTGTTTTTAATTTAAGATTAAAATGCTTTTTTTTTGTATTTCTTTGAAAATTTGTCTTCTTTTAATGTATTCAACTAGTTTTGATTTGAAATTAAAACCTTTATTGGTTGAAATATCAAGTACTACATTTTTCTTCAATAATTTTTTTTTGTCTCAAAATTCAACTACTGACGTAAAAGTTGAATTCCTTTCTTAAAAATTTATCTTCTTTGGTTGGAGATTCATAATTTTCGTTTAAAATTCATCTCGTTGGTTCAAATTAATCAATTTTGTTGAAGATTCGTCGTTTTTGGTAGAAAATTAAACCACGTGGTTACAAAATCATCTATATTGTTGAAAATGCAACCATTTGGTAGAAAAATAAACAATTTGGTTGAAAATTCAACTAGTTGTTTGAAAATGAATTTTTTTGTTAAGAATTAATTTTTTTAGTTTGAAAATTTCACAATTTAATTGAAATCTGTGTCTTTCTTGACTTAAAACTCCTTTTGTTTCAAAATTCAACTCTTTTGTTGAAAATTCGTCATTTTGAACATTTAAAATTAAAAATTAAAATTTTTCTTAGATGTAGTATCAACTATAACATTTATCGTAGATATTTAATCTTTTTTGGTTGAAAATTGAATCATTTGCTTAAAAGTTGAACTACGTTGTTAACAATTCAACGCTTTAGTTGAAGAATCGTCTCTTTGGTAGAAAAGTAATCTTTTTGGTTAAAAATTCTTCTCTTTAGGTTAAAAATGCAACCATGTTGGTAGAAAAATGCACAATTTGAAAATTCAACTATTTAAAAATCAACTCTTGCTTAAAAAATCATCTATATTGTTGAAAATGCATACTTTCGGGTTGAAAAATTACCTGTTTTCTAAAAAAAATATTTTTGTATAAATTTTTTTCTGTGTCTCGAGCAAGGTTGGTGAAAAACGTATATCGGTATTGATATGTCATTGATAATTGAGCAAGGCCAAGAACCGTCATGCTTGGGTGAATTATAAACCTTGATTACCAGAAATGTTGTTAATAACCATATGTTTGATGATATTAATAATAATACCCGTAAGATAAGAGTAAAATTAGGAAAAAAAATGACTTGAATAGAAGAAATCGAATTTACTTGACATTTAAATGTGTATTAAAATATTGAGCTGACGACTTTAAAAAAGGGGAATACCCGCATACATTTTCCTGGTTCAAGGAACTGACTTGGGAAATTTTATAATTTGTGTCACATGCGTTGATGCGTCATAGATTACCGGTTTTTTCTTTGAACATTGAATAATATTTCCTTCTACGAAATAGGTATGAAATACCTTGATTTAATTACATTTTTAATTGCATTAATAATGTTATTACCCAATTATTTATTTTAATTTTATAGGTATACATTATAATTATTATACGGGCTCAAGACATATTGCGTTACAAATTAATTATATTTGAAAAACTAAATATTAAAAAAAAAGTTTTAATTTTGAAAAAACTACTGGTTGAAAATTCAACAATTTTGTCGAAAATTAACTTTTTTGTTGAAAATTTATATTTTTAGCTTGAAAATTTAATAGTTTTATTGAAATTTTGTTCTTTTTTAACTGGAAACTCTTTTTTGGTTGAAAATTCAATTCTTTGGTTGAAAATCCATCTTTTTGGACGTTTGAAATTTAAGATTTAAATCTTTTCAGTAAAAATATCAACTATTACATTTTTCGTATATATTTAATATTTTTTGGTTAACATTAAATCACTTGGTTAAAAGTTGAATTACTTTGTCAAAAATTTATTCGACTATTTGGTTAAAAATTCAACTTTTTGGTTAAAAATTAAAATGTTTTGTTAAAAATTCTTCTCTTTGGGTTCAAAATGCAACCATGTTGGTAGAAAAATCAACAATTTGGTTGAAAATTCAACTAGTTGGTTCAAAATTAACTTTTTTGTTGAAAATTAATATTTGTAGCTTGAAAATTTAACAATTTAATTGAAATTTTTGTTTTTTCTCAACTGGAAACTCTTTTTTGGTTGAAAATTCAACTCTTTTGTCAAAAATTCTTCATTTCGTACGTTTTAAATTTAAAATAAAAATATTTCTGGGTTGACGTATTAACTATAACTATAAATTATAATTTTTATGCGCGCTTAAGACATATTGCGTTACAAATTAATTATATTAAAAAAACTAAGTATTAAAAAAAAAGTTTTGATTTTCAAAAACTCTTGGTCTTTTTTCTCTTCACGATTATATGAGTAAAACCTTTTTTTTTTAAGTTTCTCAATGGAAAAACTTGAAAAATTGAAAAATAACTGAATAATTTGTACAAAAACAAAAAACTGAATATTTGAAAAAAATAATTTGAAAACTTGAAAAAAAATCCCGGTATTTGTGTTCTTCACAATGATTATAACACAAATAACTTCAAAAATTGAAAAATAATTGAATAATTTATAAAAAAAATTTTTAACAAAAATAATTAATCTTCAACTGGAATAGTTCAATTTTCAATTTAAAAAATTAATTTTCAGCCAAAAAGATCAATTTTTAACTAAAATTATGAATTTTCTAAAAAATTCTCTATTTTTATTCTGAGCAATTTTTCATTTTCCCTGCCCATTAATATTCAAATACCACAATCTTAATCTTGTTACATTTTCAACATAGAATATTTTATAAATGAAATAAAACAATTTCAAATTCAAATTAAAAGGTTTCAAATTTATTATCCTTGACAGTTAAAGTACCTCTTATTGAAATCCCTTGAATTTTGCAAGATTTTTTTCAAAATCCGTGACTCAGTCAAACCTATTTTTTTTTAAGGAAATGAAAATTCCAGGACAATGAGCAAAATTCCAGGATTTTTCCAGGTTTTTCCAATTCCACGTTTTCAAGGATTTCCAGGACGCTAGACACCCTGATTGAAAATTAAAATTAAAAAAATTAAAATTAAATAAAATAATTATTCATTTCACAAACATTAATTTCATTTACAGTTAAGTTAATCAAATTAATCGAAAACATCTCGGCTCAAATAGAGCTTTAATTTAAATTTTTTATTTAATAATTAAAAATTTCAAAAAACAATTGCCAAAATGATGGCCCCAGCGAAGATTCAAGAAGGATAAAATGATTAAAATGCATCATGCTGCTATTATTAGCATTCAGTCTGCACGGGCAAAGTCTGAAAATAAACTTTCCTACGCTATTTTTCGCACAGTGGGTGTACCCTGCCTTTATTTAAGTTCGTGTTCAGATCGTAAAATATATATGAGGCTCTATCGATGGCTTTAAAGTTTATTTTTAGACCAAGTTTGAGTTCGAAAAAGTTGAATAAATAAAGATAAATAATCGAATCTCAGGGGAAACCGCCCTAGAGTGGATAATACAACCCACAGTGGATAATGATTAATTAAAAATACTAATTTATACACAAAAATAATATAATTTAATTAATGTTGAAGACACCGATAGGAGTTAATAAATTATAATTAAAGTTAATTATTTCTCGTATATTTGGGCTTTGAATTAATGATTATCCACTGTAGATTGAATTATCCACTGTAGGCAGGTTCCCCCTAATTTATATCGTTTTTTTTTTTTTTTTTCTTTTTTTTTCTAATATACTTACCAAAAATGGTGTTACTGGGATTCATAGCAACCTGGTTTTTGGCTGCATCTCCGATAAGCCTTTCAGTATCGGTAAAAGCAACATAACTCGGTGTTGTTCGATTTCCCTGGTCGTTAGCGATAATCTCGACTTTTCCATGTTGAAAAACACCCACGCATGAGTAGGTGGTTCCCAAGTCAATTCCAATTGCTGGTGCCTTTGCCATATTTGACTTTTACTGTAAAAAAAAAAAATTAATTTTTTCGTCTAGTAACTATATTTTTAGATATTAGCAATTTTTTAAAAAAAGTAGTTGAACTTTAAACCAAGTAGTTTATTTTTAAAATAAATAATACGTACTTCCAACAGAATAGTTGAATCCTCAACCAAAACAGATTCATTTGTAACCAAAAAATTGAATTTTCAACAAAAAAAAAATGAATTTTCAAACAAAAAAGATTAAAAAGTAAATTTCTGTCAAAAAAGACGAATTTTTAACCAAATACATGAATTTTCAGTCAAATTGTTGTATTTTTAACTGGAAAAGATCCATTTTTAATTAAAAATACCATGTTCTACCAAAAATTGAATAGTTGCGCCAGGGGGGCCCTTTGAGACTTCTCGCCCCCCCTATAACTATCTTTTTAGTTTAAAAAATTAATTTTTAATAAGAAAAAAAAATAACTTTCAACAAAACAGATAAATTTTCAAACAAAAAAAATTAAAATTAAACAAAAAAAACTTTTAAGTGAAAAAGACAACATTTTTGAAAGACAAATTTGGATCCCGAAAAGTTGAACTTTTAAAAAAATTAGTTGAAGCGTCAACCAAATAGATGAAGTTTCAATCAAGAAAGATAAACTTTAGACCAAATTAGTTGAATTTTTAACAAACAAACAAAAATTCACCAAAAATGTAATTTTCAAAATTTTCCGTTTCAAAAATTAATTTTAAATCTGATCGAATTTTCAGCCGTTTGATTTAAACCAAAAAATACGAATTTTTAACCAAACAGATGAACTTTCGACAAAACAGATAAATTTAAATCTAAAATGGAAAACAATTTTCAAACGAAAAAAATTAAAATTGAATCAAAAAAAGCTGAATTTTTAACCCGAAAAGTTGAAACTTTAACAAAAAAATTAATTTTCAATAACCAAAAAAAAAAGAATTTTCAACAAAACAGATAAATTTTCAAACAAAAAAGATTAAAATTATACCAAAAGCAGTTGAATTTTTAAGTGAAAAAGACCAAATACACAAAGATTTTAATGATTTCCCAAAGATTTCAATCATGTTACCAAAATTAACAAATATTTTAAGTATTTCGCAAAAATTTCCAAAACTTTCAGAAAGATTTCACAAAGACTTCAATTATTTCACAAAGATTTCAAAAATTGAACAAATATTTCAATAATTTCACAAATATTGCCAAATATTCTAAATATTTCGCGAAAAGTTCAATAATTTAAAAAATATTATCAAATGTTTCAAAAATATTTTAAAAATTTCCTAATATTTCAGAAATATTTCACAAAGATTTCGAATATTTCACAAATATTTCAGATAGATTTCAAATACTGCACAAAGATTTTAATGATTTCCCAAAGATTTCACAAAGATTTAAAAAATTTCTCAAGGATTTCGCATAGACTAAAAATATTCCACAAATTTCCCAGATTTCAATCATTTGAATTTTCGCACAACTCGGACCCGAACAGATCGCGCACTCTGGTGAGTGGCAGACTCCCCATTTCAATATCTTGTCAGAATTTTATTTATCGAGTAGTTTTACGTTCTAAGAAAATCGTATAATCTATGGTTCAATCCATTCATCGACACGAGGGACACGTTCAGAATTTCGTCAAAGATATATCTTTCATTTGGTGTACTACATGTGATTGTAAATTGCGTAAAATGTTGACACTTTGAAAAGTTTTCTGGATCTTTGTGTCAAGGACAGTATTTATTATTTCTATCAGGACAAATAATTAATTTTGTGTCCGTGTAGTGTGCTCCAAAAATACAAATTTCAGTGCATAAACACCTAAAAATCTCAGGTCAGTCCCAAAAGGTACAAAATTAAAATTGTTTTATTTTATTTCTTTAACATTTAAGTTGCAAAAGGTTGGCTTTTTGCACAGTTATTCATTTGAGTTTTAATTCAATAATTTTTTAATAAAGATGAGACAAAAATTGAAGAAAAAAATCCAGCGAAACATTGTTTAACAATTTGATATAAAAATAAGCTGCAAATTGCATAATGTGATATCAAATTTTAGTATTATATCGCACTCTAATGAATTTTTGGACAAATACGAAATATAAATGTCCGTAAACTTTTCCCCCTTTTTTAAAGAATTATTTTTTTCCCTGTTTTTAAGAAATTTATATTTACCTTTTTCTCGTTTTTATTAATAGAACCCAATAAGAAAATACAACTATTTTGAGTTAAAAGTTACGCTTTTTGGTCGAAATCTCTGCTATTAAATTTTTTGTAAATATTTTTAATTTTTTTAATTTTTATTGAGCTGAAAGGGAGGAAAATTAATTTCTTTTTAAATTTCAAACAAAATGTAGATTTTTGAAGATTTTGAAATAAATTTTTGAAGCTTTTTAAATTTTTTTCAAGGTTTCAAGGTCATAAAAAAGTTCTCATTATTTCTAGGAAGATTTAAATGATTTTTTATTTTTAAAAATTAATTTTGACAGAATATTTAAAAGGATTTCAAAACATTTTTAGAGATTTCCTAAATTGTCATATTGAAAATTTTCCATGACTTTAACAAATTTTTAGGAAAATTTGAATTATTTAAAAAGATATCTAGAAGTTTTGAAAAACTTTCAACCAAATTTTTTTTTTTTAATTTTAAACAAAATGTAGAAAATTTAAATTTGTTCGAGAATCTATGTATTTTTTTTAAGTCCTCTTTTTTGGTTAAAAATCTTATTATTTTGCTCAAAATTATATTAATTTGTTGAAAATTTAACAATTTTGTTAAAAAGCCATACCATTCTTGGTTGAAAATTCAGCAATTTGATTGAAAAATTTTTTCTTTCTTGACTAAAAAAACTTTTTATGGAAAATTCAACTATTTTTTATTTAAAATTAAATTTTTTTTGTTTGAAATATCAACTATTAATTTAAAGAATTTTAAAATTATATTTCGAAGATTCGAAAAATTAGGAATTTAAATTGAAAATTTAGATAGAATCATTTTAAGTTGATAAAATTTAAATACAAATTAATTAATGATTTTGAAAATTGAACTGGAGTACCAGTTTTATTTTTTTCTGAATACAAAGAGCCATTTTTTAAAAACATTTTTATTGAGATTAAAGGGAAGAAATTTTGGTATTAAATTTTTTCTGAATTGGGACAGGAAAAATTCGAATCATTTTAAAAGATATCTTCAAGTTTTGAAAAACTTAAAAAAAAAATAATTTTTTATAACACTTTAAACAAAATGTAGATTTTTGAAGATTTTGAAATAAATTTTGGAAGCTTTTTAAATTTTTTTCAAGGTTTTAAGATCATAAAAAAGTTCTCATTATTCCTAGGAAGATTTAAAATGATTTTTTATTTTAAAAAATTAATTTTGACAGAATATTTAAAAGGATTTCAAAACATTTTTAGAGATTTCCTAAATTGTCATATTGAAAATAATTAATTTAAATTCACTTTCATTCTATTATAAGATTAAATACATTATCTACACCTACACTTTCTGTGTTTGATTTTCATCGAGATATCTAACAGCTACTGGAGTTTCCTTGATAAAATAGAAAATTATTAGTAAAAAATAAATAAAAGTAAAAAGTTAGTTAGTAATTTTAATAAATAAATATCTTTTTTAAACTTTTTTTCCGAGTACTTGATAAAGTTAAATGAACTCTGAAATGCAGGAACAAAATTAATCAAATGAAATAAATTATTCTTTAAGTAATTTCAACATTTATGAGAGATTCATTTAATTTACCAATTGATGAAGATTAAGCAAAACTTCTTGTGTTTGCTCAAAATCTAAACGTTTCCTCTTCGATGGTCTTTCTTCATCATCTACTATGTTCACTAATAACAAATCACTTTCACATTTTTCTTTTACTGGATCAAGTGTTCGGAAATTTGATCTTTTTTCAGTATCATGGCAGATACTGACGTTCTCATCATAAGAATTTGCCTACAATTTATTTCACATTATAATTAAAGATTTTCATTTAAATTATCAATTCAACTAGAATGTCAATGTATCGTTTCAAAAATGTATACTTTTTGAATAAAGTTAGGAATTTTTAAACAAAAGGGGCGATTTCTGACCAAGAAGATTAATTTTATAACAAAAAAAGAAGAAATTTTCAACTAAAATTGTGTATCTTAAACGAAAAATATTAATTTTTAACAAAGTAATTAAACTTTTAACTAAGTATTTAAATTTTTCTAACCAAAAAAGATGAATTCTCAACGACAAATGTAATAGTTAATATCATAACCAAAAGAGATTTTTATTTAAAATTAAAAAAACACTTAAATTTATCAAAAAAGGCGACTTTTTAACAAAACAGTTTTCTTTTCAACCAAATTGTTGATTTCTCAAGCCAGAAAGACAAATTTTGTACAGAATAGTTGAATTTTTAACCCGTAAATATGATTTCTTTTTAATGTTGATTTTTAACAAAATACTAAAATGATGAATTTTTATTCAAAACGGTGAATTTTCAACCAAAAAGATTTTAATTTTCTAGCAAAAAAGACCAATTTTCAACTAAAGTGATGAATCTTTAAATAAAAATGAATTTTCAACAAAATTAGTTCAACTTTTAATAGAATTTTCAACCAGAGAAGATGAATTCCCATGAAAAATGTAATAGCTGATATTATAACCACAAAATATTTTGACTTAAAATTAAAAAAAAAAACAATTGTGTTTATCCAAAAAGTCGACTTTTCAACAAAATGGTTTATTTTTCAACCAAATTGTTAAGTTTTTCATGTCAAAAAGACAATTTTTCTACAAAACAGTTGGATTTTCAACCATTGCTAAAATAAAATGAATCCTCAACTTGTCCTGCGGTGTGTTCAATGTCTCCTGTAAATTCGAATTATTTCCGTTGATTTCAGACAAAATTTTGTCCTCTTGTTCACAATAATTATCCTAGAAATAATAACTTACTATAATTAAACCCTTCTGAATGTATAAAAATGTAATACGATGTAAAGTTTATAAAACTAAAACCCAAATAGTATTAATTCAGAATTAATATTCTCCTATAATACAAAAATTATTGCGTTATTATTGTGTTATAGAACAAAAGCATTGCTTTAGGAGAAAACAAAACATATCGAGAAACAGTAAATTCAACCTGCATTGCAAATCCAGATTGTTCTTCATAAAAACTCATAGGTACATTATTGGTGTTAGAGTTTATTAATTGAAATTCTTCAAGTTTTTTCAAGAATATGGCCCTTTTTCCTCCAAGCCGAATTAGACTTTCTGTCAGAGAATTGTTTGACGGTTCTAAGGCCAGTAAAGCCTCTATGTCTACATCTTCTCCTAAAAATATAATTACAATTTTTTTCCAAACATAACCTCACAACTTGCTGTTTAAAACAAACTTTTTTCAATTTTTGTGATTTAAGAAAGGACCCCGCACAAAATGTATGGAAAAAGCCTTTCTCACTGATTAAAACCTTTGATAGACATCACTTGCAGCATCAGAGAACCAATCTTTCACCAAATTTGACAGAAAGGCTTTTTCCATACATTTGTTTGGGGCTCTTTGATCAATTATAGATTTCGAGGTTAGATTGCCTGCACCGGTGAACTAAACTGCACCCTGCGAATTAAAGGTTGTACTTACGTTCAAAATTTTCTGCGTATTGCTGGAGACTCCAGTTTTGTAATAATCTTTTCGACACTTTCCGGCGCGCGTGCTGGCCACCGGCGTGGGCTGACGTCATCTGTTTCGGTATGTTTAGTGTAGTTAAAGGAAGTATTTGCTTGAATCAACCAACTTATTTCGTTACTTTCACCAAATCATTTTCTAATAAATGATATATTCCGCTCAACACATGTCGAATTAACCGGAACGGATGACCCATTCATTCTTATGAGATTGCGGCTAGTTAGAAAAACTGACATTATGAAATCATGGATTAATTTGGTTTTGATTCCAGACGTTATTACTGCCACCTTTTTAGAATTATTAAAGATCCATCCGCCTTTTCCAAACGCTAATCAGCCAGCAGAAGCTTCAATCAAAGATCTACTTGCCTTTTCCAAACGCTATTAAGCCAGCAGAAGCTTCAATTAAAGATCTACTCGCCTTTTATAAATGTTATTCTTTTGACCTTTGCCAGGAGGCAGATACCCCGAAGCGAGTCGAATTAACCGGAACGGATGACCCATTCATTCTTATGAGATTGCGGCTAGTTAGAAAAACTGACATTATGAAATCGTGGATTAATTTGATTTTAATTCCAGACGTTATTCCTGCCACCTTTTTAGAATTATTAAAGATCTATCCGCCTTTTCCAAACGCTAATCAGCCAGCAGAAGCTTCAATCAAAGATCTACTTGCCTTTTCCAAACGCTATTCAGCCAGCAGAAGCTTCAATTAAAGATCTACTCGCCTTTTATAAATTTTATTCTTTTGACCTTTGCCAGGAGGCAGATACCCCGAAGCGAGTTGAATTAATCGGAACGAATAACCCATTCATTATTTTGAGATTGCGGCTAGTTAGAAAAAGTGACACTATGAAACAACGAAATAATTTTATTTCATTTAGCAGAAATAACTTTTTTATATAATTACAAGAAAGTGAAAAAAAAGATTCATGGAAATCGGTTAATATTTGCAGTAATACACAGTTCATTTTTTAGTAAATGGACACAGCAGATTTAGAAAACATGACAAATGTATCATTTTGAGAAGTTCAGTCAACCTGGAGCCTACAATAACTAATCGATTTGTTTATAAATGTCTGAATTAACTGACATGTATGGAAATTCCATAAATGAAAAAGTGACTATAAAGTTAAACACTTTTTCCCTAATCTGAATATTTGAAGGGTGGATTTCCGAATTTACGCTTTCGAAATTACTTCTCCTGCCTCCTCTCTGGATTCCTTTGATATATTATCCGGGAACGCACTTCGCTGCAAACTTTGAAGAGGCACTCGCTCCTCTGGAAAAAGTATCAGAATGTAAAAACACTCAACTCCCGATATAAGAACCCCTGGTTTATGATATTTCTAGAACTGATGGCTTCCGCAGTTTTGTGATAAGAGGAGCCGCGGAGCCGAAAAAGAGGCGGTGCTCAATCAAGCGTGACGAACATCTCAAGGGCCGCACTGTCAGCGCGTTAGTTGGCTCAGGTTGCAGCATGCGTCCAAATCCAACAGAGATTATTCACGCGGCCTTGTCTTTTTACGTTTGGATTCCCCCTATTCAGGATCAAGGTTACTGCAAGTCATGTATGAAGTCGTTCTTATATCGGGAGTTGAGTGTATTCCAGTTTTATGCCAATTTATTTCAGAATCCAAGAAATTCCAATATATTATGATTACGCGTAACGATTTTGTCGGGTTGGGGAGGGAAAGAATCTTACTATTTCTTTCGAAGGTATTTTCAACAAACTAGATGAAGTTTTAACTACCAAGCTACGAAAAAAAAATGTAATCAAATAGTCGAATGTTCAACTAAAGTAGATTAATTTTCAACCAAAGAAATGAAACCTTAACTACAATCATGCTTCTTCAACCAAAAAATTAGTTTTAAACAAAGTAAATCAACTTTCGGCCAAGTATTTGGATTTTCAACCAAAATAATTAATTTTGCTTCAATTAAAGATCAATTAATTCAATTAAAGATCTACTTACCTTTTCCAAACGTTATTCCTGCTACCTTTTTAGAATTATTTTAGATCCATCCGCCTTTTCCAAACGTTAATGAGCCAGCAGAAGCCTCGATTAAAGATTTACTTGAAGTACACAGAGCCTGTTTTCCGATAAAATGTTTATATTTTGTTTAATAATCAAAAACAAATAATAATAGCATTTCTTATGCGTGCCTATGGACCCTTGTCATACGCCAGGAGGCTGATACCCCGAAGCGAGTCAAATTAACCGAAACGGATGACCCTTTCATTGTTATGATATTACGGCCGGTTAGAAAAACTGCTATTACGAAATCGAGGATTAATTTAATTTTAGTTAGCTGAACTAATTTATTTGTACAATTACAAGAAAGTGAAAAAAAGACTCATGGAAGTCGGTTAATATTTGCAGCAATAATGGAAATCCTTAGGTAATAAATATTTTCTATGCATAAACACTGTTCATTTTTTAGTAAATGGGCGCAGCAGATTCAGTAGAAAAATATTACTTTCAATGTCCGTTAACTATGTCATTCATTCCAGAAAGTAATATCTTCTTAGAAAATAAAAATTGTTTGAAAAATCACTAAATATCCTGAAGAAAGACAACGTACGAACAGCAGCAGAGCGGAGACAAAGTACGAATAGCAGCAGAGCGGAGACAACGTAAGAGCATCAGCAAAGCAGAGACAACGTACGAACGGCAGCAGAGCGGAGACAACGTACGAACAGCAGCCGAGTGGAGACAACGTAAGAGCATCGGCAGAGCAGAGACAATGTACGAGCATCAGCAGAGCGGAGACAACGTAAGAGCATCAATAGAGCGGAGACAACCTTAGAGCATCAGCAGAGCAGAGCCAACATACGAGCATCAGCAGAGCAGAGACAATGTACGAACAGCAGCAGAGCGGAGACAACGTAAGAGCATCAACAGAGCAGACAACGTACGAGCATCAGCAGAGCGGAGACAACCTTAGAGCATCAGCAGAGCAGAGCCAACATACGAGCATCAGCAGAGCAGAGACAACGTAGGAGCAGCAACACGGCAGAGACAACTATCGATTAAAAAAAGGAAAGGGAAGCTTGTGGATCAAAAACTCGGTGCTTTTTTGGTAATGACGGATCTCACGGAGAGTTGAAATCAAACTTATGAGGAAACTAGATGAATTAGGATTTTAAAACTATATTTATTAAATTATAAGAGATTTTCACTGTGTACTATGTACATCTGACAACGATTGGAATTGCTTATCACTGCTTGAAATGCACTTTTTTTATTTTCAAACCTAAAAATACTTATTAAGCGATACTAGACACAGCCTTTTTTGCTGAATAAATGACATCGTTCACTCCAACACCTTCATAAGAAGCACCACATAAGTATAACGGAAGTTTATGTTCTGAGATATAATTTTTAATACGTTCAACTCGCTCATTGTGACCCACAATGTATTGTGGAATGCAGTCCTTCAGAATTGCGACATTAGAAGAGATTGGCGTTGCTTTAATATTAAGGATTGATTTCACTTGATTCAGTGCGACTGATAACAAATGATCCTTTGTTGAAGAAGTTCCAAAGTATTTTTCGAACCAGGCCCCTCCCAACATGACTGTTAGTACCTTTTTGGAAACAAAGAAAAAAATATTGATTAGTACTGGTAGTAGATGCAACTACTATTTTTATTTTCTAAGATTAACAACATAAACAATTTCAGACCACGGACTAACTTCAGAGATAAAGATTAGTGTGAATAGTAAATTTTAATACTCAAGCAGAGACAAAGCACGATCAGCAGCAGAGCAGAGACAACGTACGAGCATTTAATAATTAATTTGAAAAAATAATATCAAAATAGTGTAATAAAATTGTTCAAGTATTAATCTTATGTGTAATCAAAACGATTGAAAAAGTTAACTTTATTTTTTATGCAAAATTTCCAGATTTGTGACCTAATATTTTTAAATTAATAAAAATGAACTGCAATATTTATTTAAAATGTTCTTTTTTAGTATCTAAATTATCAAAGTTTCTATTTACTTATCACAGGCTTCCCACTCTTTTCCATATTCTCCTCTTTTTTTCGTTTTCGACGTAAATGCGAACTGAATTAATAAAACCCAAGAAGAAAATCTAACTATTAAATTTTTGGTTAATAATTCATTTGTTTGGTTAAGAATTTAGTTATTCGTTTTGAAATTCAAGTCAAAATTCAACTGTTTTTTCGAAAATTTGTCTTGGCGGAGTTAAAATTCAACAATTTAATTGAAATTTCTTTTCTTTCTTGGCTAACAAATCTTTTTTTGGTTGATAATTCAACTATTTTGTTAAATATTCATCATTTTGCTTTGAAAAGTTATCCCTTTGTGTAGAAATTTCACCTTTTTTACATATAAATGGAAATGTTTGGTTATAATATAACCTATTTCGTTTAAAAATTAACTTTTTCGTAGAAAATTCGTCTTTTAGGCTCGAAAATTCAATAATATGGTACAACAATTAACTTTTTAGTTACAAATTTATGTATTTTGTTAAAAATTCGTCTTTTTTTAAAAGAAAATCAAGTTTTAGGTTGAAAATGCAACTTCCTGGTTAACAATTAATCGGTTTCGGTTGAAAATTAACTCTTTTTTTTTGAAAATTCAACAATTTGAAAGAAAAGTTAACTATTTGCTTAAAAATGTATTTATTTTGTTGAAAATTCGTCTTTGTTGAAAGAAAATCAATTTTTTTGTTAAAAGTGAAACTTTCTGATTAAAAATTAATCTGTTTCGGTTTAAAATTAAGTTTCTTGTTGAAAATTCAATTGTTTTGTACGAAATTCGTACTTTAGGCTAGAAAATTCAACAATTTGGAGAACAATTTAAATATTTAGTTGAAAATTTATGTATTTGGTTCAAAATTCGTCTTTTTTTTAAAGAAAATAGATTTTTTTGGTAAAAATGCAACTTTCTGATTAAAAATTCATCTGTTACGGTTGAAAATTAACTTTTTTGTTGAAAATTCAACTTTTTTTATTCCGTATAAAGATTCTATAGTGAAAATGTTACTAGATTAAAATGCTTGTCTTTGAATAATAATTATCGCGGAAAATAAAACATTGATAAGGGAAAAATACGGAGAAAATCTCAGGAAATTTTGATTTTGCCGCCCTGATAAACATCAAACATAAAAATACGAATAAATTCGAGTTTTTTAAACCTATTTCTGATCGATCCTAAGCCTGCATATACATTTATTGTTTAAAAAATACCATGCCGCTATTTTTCTACTTTCAGGGTGCACAGTCTTCCCCTTTGTTTTTTAGTTTCTCCTTTTTTTTGGAAATTCCCTTTTTTCCCCTATTCTCAAAATACTTCCCCTTTTTGCCTTTTCCTCTTTAAGTATACGATATTTGAAAATACAATAGTAATTAAATAATAATTAAATAATAATAATTAAAGAAATTATACAATTTTAATAAATTATTTATGAATAAATAAGGTGCACGTTTCAAGTGCTGAATCATTAAAAATAATTACTCTTAAACAAAATTTGAAGCTGAAACATTTTAAAGTATGTTGAAAATGTGAAAACTGGAGACAGAATGTTGTTATCCAATATAAAATTGGAACAGTTACTTTTGAAGTATTTTTTAAATAATTATTAGAAGGTGAACACTTTTGAGTGGAAATGTACAAAGTTAAATACCTAATTAAAAAATGGAATATTTAAAATTTATCAGTTGCAATTTTAAATGTTCTAACTTGAGCAATTCTTATTTTGAGTTTAAGAACGCTGCACAGTAGGGCGGAATAAAAATGCTAAAATAAATCAAATCGTTTGAGCTGGGCTGGAAAAAAACCTGTAGGTTGGCATTCGACAAAAATGAAAACAAAAAATTTTAATCAGTAAATTTTAACGATTTCAAATTCAAAATATTTCCTATCCATTCAAAAATGATGCTATAGATTTCCAATTATCTAAGTATATCCAACTTCAAAAAATAATTTACTTAATGGCAGAAATCATTGAAGAATCATTGAAAAATCATTGAAAATTATTAAAAAATATAACATTTCTTATAAAAAGATTGTTTGTTCCTTTTGACATGTAAAAAAATGTTTAATCCTTCCCCTATTTCCCCCTTTTTCTTCAGAAAATTACCCTATTCTCCCTTTTTTGAGCCTTTTGCGCTGTGATATCCAGGATTTTCAAAACAAAGATTTGATGTATCTCGATAATTTTCACTTGTGGGAGAGCCATCTTCTTTTTCACGCACAATGACAATGATCTCCGAGCTCGTCAATCGTCTAATAATCATTGAGTCCCCTTATATCTTGTAGATAGAGCAAGGAATTCCATTGGCTGATCGTGCATCGTTTCGTAAATTTTTATTTCCTCCGCTAATTTAACAGAGCTTCAAATTCAAAAGGGCACATCAGCGTACCAGCGAAATGAATACATCTCACCGGAGATCGAGGCAAATGAACGCAAAAGACAAGTGCTTTCAACGTTACTCCAGAGTGCATACGAAGTCGCATTTTTTTTCCTCCACTAGCTTTTTATTATAGTTCTGGCAATCGTGATTATACGATCTAGCAAGCCCGCTGCTTTTTTCATAAAATTATGTTCCACTCTCTTTCCCTCGTGAACTTTGAAATTTTTCAGTTATCACATAAATTCCAGACACTTTTGTTCGAGGTTTTTATGTTTTGGGCTGAATGTGCAAATTCAGCTAAATGCAGCGATGAAATGTATTTAGTTGGAAATTCTCTTTTTTTGATATTCTAGATGAATCCGTTAAATTTCTGGTATGAGAAATTGAATAAAACAGTTTTATACAGAATTTCGTTAAATGATAACGAGATATACAACTTTTAATCTGTCTTTCTAATGGCGTCAGTTTTTTTAAATTTCATGCGACTTGTATCACATAAAACTTAAAAAATAAAACATCAAACACCAAGCACCAATAGTCAAATATCAAGCAACAATAATAAAAAACCAATCATAAAATGTTAAACATCCAACATCAAACATAATATAAACAGGGTACACTGTTAGAAAAATCTGTACTAGATTTAGTATGCATGTAATGGAAGCAAGAATGTATAACATGAAATTCAATTTAGTATACCAGCGTACAGTAAATTTAGTATATGCATATACTGAATTTAGTATGTGCGTATATGAAATTTAGTATACGCGTATACTAAATTCAGTATACATGTATACGAAATTTATTATACGCATATACTAAAGTCAGTATATATGTTCCGTTTCGCGTGGGTTCCATACGTCTTCATCATCTGTAAACATGATGAGATGAAAAACTATGAAATTCATATACGTGAAAGGAACTTACTTTACACTTAATAATGAGTCTGCGACTTCTAGGCACGCGCAATTACATGTGTCGTTTACATATTATGTAAGTTTTTAAATTCTTTGGGAGTCAAAGTTTATAAAAAGCTTAACTGTAAGGCAAACCAAATTTTTGTGGATGACCCTATTCCTCTAAAATCCTCGTTTAAATAAAATGTAGACGCGCAAGGCGCGCGCTCACGTCCCTGGATTTGTATGCTTTAATATAAAAAGCATAAAATATTTAAAAATTCATGGTAACACATTTTTAAATATTAAGAGTTCCTAGAATATTTGAAACGAAATCACTTGAAATTTTTTGAAATATTTTAAAATAGCTAAAAATATTAAAAATCCTTGGAAATTTTTCTAATTCCTTCATATCCCCTGTAATCAGTAGAAGACCCTTGAAATAAAATGTAATGTATTCCCCAAAGTTCGCCAGAAATTCATTAAAATCCCTTGAAATCGTAAAAATCCATTAAAACAAGTATGAATCATTTGAAATTCCTTGGATATAAATTAAATTTAATTTATTCGTGAAATACCTACAAAAAAACCGTTGAAATAAAATGCACGCGCGCAAACCGGTTGCTCACGTCCCTGGATTTTTATTTTCTAATATTAATAGCTCTAAAATTTTTTTAAACGAAATCTCTTGAAATTCTTTTGAATATTTGAAAATAGCTTAAAACTTTAAAATCCTTAAGAAATTTTCTAATTCCTTCATATTAGGGTGGGCTGAAAAAACTCGAAATGATTAGATTCCTTCGCAGTAGCACTGAAAAGTTTCTCTGTGACATTACAAAACAAAATTTAAAAAAATATTTTCAAACAATTTTTCACCATTGGGCAAGTTGATTGAAAATGATAAGATTTGTAATTTTTTCTATATGGAAAAAATGTTTGCAATTTTTTTTTCCGGTAAAGTTTATGGAAAAAAAGTTTAAATATAGAAGTTTTTTATATTCTTTTATATTTACAAGTTTAAATATGAAAGTTTATATATATTTTTAAAGTTTATGTTTATATTTAGTTTTTTTAACGTTGGAGCGAAAAAATGCGAGAAAAATTTTTTTTCGTTGAAATATAGTATTTCAAAAAATGACGAAAAATTCAACTTAGTTAATTTCTACCTAAAGTTACAAAAAAAAAGTTTTTCGTTATTTCATTTTTTGAAAAATTAAGGATATACGTAAATATTGTTAAGTTTAAAACAATTTTTTAAAGATTTTTACGGATCCCGAAACATGAGCCATTTTTACATAAGATTCGTAAAAAATAGAAGAAAAATTTGGTTTTAGACTCCAAAATATGTAAGCATTTTCTTAGTTTATTAAAAAGAAACATATAAAAATAAAACGAAAAAAATGTTTCTGCAGCTTTAGGTAGAAATTAACAAAATTGCATTTTTCGTTATTTTTTGAAATATTATATTTCGACGAAACAATCTTTTTCTTACATTTTTCACTCCAAGTTTATTTAATTCCATAAACTTTACCCCAAAAAAATATAACATTTTTTTCCATATACACGAAATTAAAAAATTGAAATATTAAAAATTTTCAAGCCCAATAATGAGACATTACATTTTTTTTGTATTTGCTTGTAATGCCACAAAGACACTTTTCAGTGCTATAACTAAGGAATCTAATCATTTTGAGTTTTTTCGGCCCACTCTACTTCATATCCCTTGAAAATGTTGAAATCAGTAGAAATCCCTTGAAATAAAATTTAATGTATTCCCGGAAGTTCTCTAGAAATTCGTTAGAATCATTTAAAATCATGAAAAGCAATTAAAACAAGTAGAAATTATTTGAATTTCTTAGATATAAATTAAGTTAAAATTATTAATTAAATTCCTCTTAAGAAACTATTTCAGTAAAATGCATATAAAAAACACAAACTATTTAAAAATCCATAAGAACAAAGGTTTGAATATTAAAAGTTCTACACATTTTTGAAGCAAATACAATTATTCTTTGAAATGATTCATTCTAGTTAGTAAGATATGTTTGAAAAATGTTGACTTACGTAATTTTAATATTTTCATGGATGCAATTTTTTTAGGTATCTGGGGATCTTTACTGTTTCCATAAATATTGTTAGTCACGGATCAGTGTTGAGGAACGAACGTATTATTTAAATGAATAACATGGGAATTCTAGATCAATCTAAACATCTACACCCCCTTCCCCACATTACTCCCTTCCTAACCGAGTGAGTCACGCCTACACCGAAAGGGAAATGGCTGAATGGTATTATAACATATTGTCATATTTTAGATAATAATATTTTTGATATATTCAATTAAAATTTGTTCATATTTGGAACGTTTAGATGTGCAATTGATAGTTAAGAAATTCTTGCATCTAAAACATCTAGTAATGGTTTAATTACAAAATAAACCATGAATAATACAAACAATAAAATAGCCTCGGAATGGACTGAAACTATGATTGACGAAATGCATACACACGGGGGTCCTGAAGCATCGCTCTTCCTCGATTGGATGCCTGCTCGCGTTTGGTCTCAGTGTCGCCTCTCTTTCTCTGTTGGCGGCTTGTTCTGGCTGCGGTCGAGTGGGTGCTCCGCTTATATAACCCATTTTCCGGAGTTCCTCGACACAAATTCGCAGCCGTTTATGCGAAAAATGCGAGAGCTCTGGGTGTTTCGTGCACCACAGAGTATGCAATCACGCCATGTAACCTTTTCGTTCAGGGGCCATACTGATATCATAGCACTCCAGCAGGTCGTCCCTGAGTCGATCCATCCGAGTCGTTCCCACGAGCAGCTAGGGAACTATTTGTCCATCTTTGTAGAGCCCCGCATGCAAGGGTAAGGCTGCATACTCTAAGAGGTCGCATGGTATCTCAGAGTCACTTTTTGAGACACCTCACCCAGGTGCCATTCAACTTTCGGCACGGTTGTCACGCCTGCGCTTAGGGGTTATTCCTTCGGAACAATCCCCGGACAATTGTCCGCGACTGCTTATTAATTATTGTAAACATATTCAGCAGAAACTCTTGGTACAGGGTCCCTCTATCCGCAACCCGAGGACTCGTTCGATGGCTTTGTCATAGGCCCTTCAGTTGATATATAATAAGGTTGAACAACCACCGCAGGGTCCCACTGGGAGGAACTGTCATCTAAAAAAAAAATGACATCGGCTTCCAGTAGGACCGCGGTAAATCTCACTCATGGCCACGTCTCACAACCGTGAGATGGGTAGTCACATTTACACATATAGATTAGAAAATTTTGCTCCCGCTGATGCGAATTCGTGACCGTCGTCGTGGCGGCGCGGGGGCGTATCGGCGCGCCCACGCAATGTTGAGTATATTTACATGATACCGGATTTCTTTCCACCGGGTGATCCGGTGTTAGGTTGATTGTTGATTATTAATGAGAAGTTAAAGTAAGCCGATTTAAATAAATATCTTATGCTGCCGGGGAATGAACAATCGGCAGAAAGTGATTCATTGAATTGTTTTTTATGAATCACGCGTGACAATAATATAATTCAAAATAATTTTTAACTCTTCTTTATTTTTTTTTGTTT
Source organism: Andricus grossulariae (assembly GCA_011634705.1). Taxonomy (NCBI): domain Eukaryota; kingdom Metazoa; phylum Arthropoda; class Insecta; order Hymenoptera; family Cynipidae; genus Andricus; species Andricus grossulariae. The sequence goes on along the minus strand of JAABKJ010075445.1, from coordinate 99,638,210 downwards.
TAATTGACCGGTTCAGATCAAAGTCGCGCAGGAAAAAAAACCTTATATTTTCAACTTTTACAAGTTAATATATTCACTTTTCATAAAGTCTAACCTCCAAATTACGTTTAAAGTCGTTGATCTTGGCGAGTTTGCCAATGGACAATATGAAATAAAAATATCACATCACTATAAATATACGTAATTCAAGGGTGCCTTGATTCTTAAAATATATTCACTTTAGCGAAATTTGGAATCTTCGTTATTTTTTAAATATGAGCTGACTTTGCTATTACATTTTGCCTTTTTTATTTTTGACCAATAGCAAATTTTTGGGATTCGTTGAGAACATTCTTTAATAAAAATCGCTATATTCAACCTTACAGATGGATCTGGTGAGCCGACGCATCTATTTTTAAGCGGGCGGGGTAATCATGCGGCGATGCAGCGCAGTATGATGCAACAGCGGGAACATGCTGACAACCGTGTTTCACGCTCTGGCAATCAACGTAAGTATATCATAATTCTTTGGAAGTAGCAAAAAAATTTCAGGGTTGAAAAAAATCAAAAATTTTTTCCTTAATTGCCATTGAGTATGTTTCGCTGAACGGCGTTGGCCTCTGAAGATCTTTGGAAGAAGTTTCGAATTTTAACATAAAAAGTGAATATTCTTATAGGAAATTTGATAACGCAGCTTTTTTCTCTCCGTTTTTGAAATGAACCCAAAATATTATTTATCTGAAGTAGGATAAAAACGTTGCAAACAAATGACAACTACAATAAGCATAGAAAATAAGTAATTTGGAAGTAGTTTGAAAGTCATAAAGAAACAAATAATATTAATAATATTTACACGTTTACAAATTGTTTTATTTTTTTTCTTAATTTCCTGTCCTTTTCAATTTTTTAATGGCATTTTTTTTCAGAGGTTTACAGTGTTTGATTTTTTATTCATTTTCCGACAAAAAAACAAAGAAAAACACAGTAGAACTTTAAAAAATACTAATTATCTCCGGTCTAATAACTTAGTGAAAATATTACACATGTTTTATATTATTGCATTTCGCTGCAAAAAAACTATTATAAAATCGGAAAGTTTCGATGAAGAATAAAATTTTTTTTTTAAATCACTGGCTGTGTTACCATTTTTTCATCGGAAATTATCATTTTGAAATATAAAAATCCTCAAGGTTTCCAATTTGAAACAATTTTGAGTTATTTTAACGTTTCACACCAAAAACTGGTATTTTTAAACAAAAATTACTACAGTTATATATATATAAAAAAACTAAAGGTTAACAACCACCGCAGGGTCCCACTGGGAGTAACTGTCATCTAAAAAAATGATAAGGTTCTAGATATAAGATTTTATGTAAATAGGTGTAAATAAATGTAAATAGTAAGGATAAGATTTAGAAAATATGAAGACAGAAGTATTGTAAGAAATGGAAGTCATGTAAACCCTTAGGGGACACATTATGAATAAAGAAGAAGAATAAATGATTTTTCTGATGGATTAAGAAGTTTCATAAAAAAATTATACCAGATATCAAATATATATTTCAAAACTATCCCAATTAAGTTTTTTTGATTAGACCAACAAACAAAAAGTTGGAGCATTTTCAAAATTTTAAACAAAATTTTAAAAAAGTTTTAGAAGTTCTTGTCAAAGTTTCTGGTACACGACAAAAAACTTGCAAAATGCCCTTATGTCATTTTTTATTTCGATGAAAAAATTGACATTTTTTTTAATGATAAAAAAACATCAATCTAAATTTTTACTAGATAAAAAATATATTTCGAAAAAATGTTCATGAAATTTTTCAATTAGACCCAAAATTCAAAAAGTTGGAAAATTTTCAAAATTATGCAATTCTTGTTTTTTAGAGACCTTTTAGGTTAACTTGTTCCTTTTAGCGGATTTTAAGAAAATGTGCCAATTATCTCAATACAATTTTTCAATTGGACACAATTGAAAATGTTCTAGATTAATTAATTATAGTAGAGTTGTCTTAGGACTGAAGTTTGAACAAACGGAATAGAAGCCTACGGCTTAATGTCTCTATTTGGTAAATTGAAGAAAATTTGTACTTTCTCGTTAACATTATATTAACAAATATACCGACTTCTTATATGCTATTCAGTTTTGTCTACGTCAAAGCAGCGTATGCTTTGAGAACCTCTTTTATAAACCAATTGAAAAACAATTTCAGTTTCAATTTATGCCTGTACTTTTTCATTGGTTTAAATCAGAGTTTTCGATTTAAGTTATAATATCTATGATATTTGGAAAAACGTAGTTGAAATGTATGCATCAAACGTAAGAAAAAGAGGGCGAAACGCGAGAAAGAAAAAAATTACCCAGCACATAGACTTTACCTAATCTTTCCGTAAAATCGAATGGCATGATCAGTCTTGCCGTAACTTACAGATTTGAACATATTATTTGAATAATTTTTCTTTAAACAATTGGAAAATCCATTTATTTTATGCAATCATCAGCAATTTTTAATTTCAAAATATTAATAACAAATATGAAATCAGTGACATAAAATACCTTTAATAAATGAATTACAAAAATATTCGTTAATTTCTCAAATCCGTAGGCTGCCAGTTTGAATTTTGAAATTATCAAATAATTGTTAAAATCAGGGACGTAAAGCACCTTCACAAAATGAAGTTAAAAGACGTCCGATAATTTTTTAAATCTTTTGGTGCTCATATTGGATTTACCATTTTTAATTGTGAAATTTTAATACAAAATTTCAAATCAGTGACACAAAATACCTTTATAAAATGAATTTGAAACGATCCGATCATTTTTGGACTTTCACAGCGATAATGTGGTTTCTGGACAATTTTATTTGAAGAGATTTGAAATTGTGTTAATGTATCGTCTAAGTTAAGGCATTCACAATTGAAGAATTAAAAATTTTTAACTTGTGAATTTAAATAATTATCAAATTCAAGCTATTAAAATTGCACAATTTGAAATTAAATACTAGATTTTATTTTTAAAAGGTGAAGCTCCTGAAATTCTAGAATTTCAAATTGTTAATGCATTTATGAAATTATTATTTTAAATTAAACTTGATCAGATAAATTCGTGTAAGATCTGAAAATAAATTTACCGTAATTTTCTTGGTCTAAAATTTTCAATTATAAACCCTTGACATTAAATTATTTGAATTACAAAATTAAAACTTAGAACGGGAAAAATCAAACATTCAGAGTGCAATTGAAAATTTAGAACAATAAAATTCAACCTGTTCATAATTTTAAAAATCATTCCACTACTGAATTATTAATTTCAGATGGTTGAATTTGTATTTGTCTTCTTTTTGTGTCTTTTACAATTCGTAGAAGGTGTAAACGAATCGGTGCGATAAATGTTTGATTTTTGTAAATCCAACATAGAGTTTTCTATACCACTAATTATAGTGCCTCTAACGTTTTTAGCATAAGATATTCAAAAACATAATCTCTAGAAACCATTTTATCCAAGCTTGAATATAAAAAGAATATATTTATGTTAAAGATCATTTTTTCATAAACTTCTATTCCAAAGAAAATCACTCAAAACATAATCTTGAAAATTTTTTAAATAATATAACCATGCACCAGAAAGGTTACAAAAAAATAGAAGTATGTTTGCAACTCGGTTTTGAAATATACAATTAAGGTAAATGCACTAGTAATCGTCACCTTAAGCCAAATTGGAAATTAAAAATGCTTATAATTGTATTTAAAACACGATTAATTTAATGGTTTTCACTGAATTTTATAGTAATGTTGTAATATTTTTCTAATTAATTTATAGTGATTTGAATTGGAAATTGTTATTCTTTTTGAATTCGAGGGAATTCTCGATTGATGTTAATGGTTTGAAGGAAGTTTTAAAGCTTTTTTTTCCTCTTAGAAAAATCATGGCATTTTCAGGACTTTTTGACATGTTCCAGGGATCAGTTTGATGGCTATCACTGAATAAAATAATAATGTTCGTATAGTTTTCTAATTAATTTATAGTGATTTTAATATGAAGTTGTTATTGTTTATGAATCCGAGGGATTTCTCGATTGATTTCATTGGTATGACGGAAGTTTGAAAGCTTTCTTTTTCCTCTTATAAAAATCATGGCATATTTAGGACTTTTTCACAGGTGCCAAGAATTAATTTGATGGTTTTCACTGAATTTTATAATAATTTTCAAATACTTTTCCAATTAATTTATAGTGATTTGAATTTGAAATTGTTGTTCTTTTCGAATTCGACGAAATTCTTGATTGATTTTAATGGTTTGAAAGAAGTTGCAAAGCTTTTTTTCCTCTTATATAAACCATGGTATTTTTGGGACTTTTTGACAGGTTTCAGAGATTAATTTACTGGTTTTCACTGAATTTTGTAATAATGTTCGAATATTTTTCTAATTAATTCATAGTGATTTGAATTTGAAATTTTTATTCTGTTTGAATTCGAGTGAATTCTCGATTGATTAAAATGGGTGGAAGGAAGTTTCAATGCTTTTTCTCCGCTTATAAAAATCATGGAATTTTTAGGACATTTGGCAGGTTCCAGGAATTAATTTAATAGTTCTCACTGAATTCTATAATCATGTTCGTATATTTTTCTAATCAATTTATAGTGATTTGAATTGGAAATTGTTTTTCTTTTTGAATTCGAGGGAATTCACGATTGATTTCAATTGTTTGAAGAAAGTTTTCAAGCTTTTTTTCCTCTTATAAAAGTCATGGCATTTTTAGGACTTTTTGACATGTTCCAGGGATTATGTTAATGGTTTTCACTGAATTGTATAATAATGTCCGAATATCTTTCTATTTAATTTATAGCTATTTGAATTTGAAATTGTTTTTCTTTTTGCATTCGAAGTAATTCTCGATTGATTTCAATGGTTTGAAGGAAGTTTCGAAGCTTTTTTTTCCCCTTATAAAAATCATGGCATTTTCAGGACTTTTTGACAGGTTCGGTAATTAACTTAATGGTTTTCACTGAATTTTATCATAATGTTCGAATATTTTTCTAATTAATTTATAGTGAATTGAATTTGAAATTGTTGTTCTTTTTGAAATCGCGGGAATTCTCGACTGATTTCAATGGTTTGAAGGAAGTTTCAAAGTTTTGTTTTCTTTTTGTAAAAATCATGGCATTTTTAGGTCTTTTTGACAGGTTCCAGGGATTAATTCAATGGTTTTCACTGAATTTTATAATAATGTACGAATATTTTTCAAATTAGTTTATAGTGATTGAATTTGAAATTGTTATTCTTTTTGAATTCGAGAGAATGCTCGATTGATTGCAATGGTTTGAAGGAAGTTTTAAATCCTTTTTCCCCCCTTTTATAAGAATCATGGCATTTTCAGGACTTTTTGACAGGTTCCCGGGATTAGTTCGACGGTTTTCAGTGAATTTTATAATAATGTTCGAGCATTTTTCTAATTAATTGATAGTGATCTAAATTTGACATAGTTATTCTTTTTGAATTCGAGGGAATTCTCGATCGATTTCAATGGTTTGAAGGAAGTTTCAAAGCTTTTTTCCTCTTATAGAAATCATAGCATTTTTAGGACTTTTTGACAGGTTCCAGGGATTAAGTTAATGGTTTTCACTGAATTTTAGAATAATGTTCAAATATTTTTGTAAATAATTTATAGTGATTTGAATTTGAAACTGTTATTCTTTTAGAATTCGAGGGAATTCTTGGTTGACTTCAACGGTTTGAAGGAAGTTTCAAAGTTTTTTTTTCTTTTTGTAAAAATCATGGAATTTTTAGGACTTCTTGACAGGTTCCCGGGATTAATTCGACGGTTTTCACTGAATTTTAAATAATGTTCGCATATTTTTCTAATCATCTTATAGTGTTTTGAATTTGAAATTGTTGTTCTTTTTTAAATCGCGGGAATTCTCGACTGATTTCAACGGTTTGAAGGAAGTTTCAAAGCTTTTTTTTCCTCTTACAAAAATCATAGCATTTTTAGGACTTTTTAACAGGTTCCAAGGATTAAGTTAATGGTGTTCACTGAATTTTATAATGATGTTTGAATATTTTTCTAATTAATTTATAGTGTTTTGAATTTGAAATTGTTGTTCTTTTTGAAATCGCGGGAATTCTCGACTGATTTCAATGGTTTGAAGGAAGTTTCAAATTTTTAGATGTGATAAGATCAATTTCCGTTATGAAATATTTAATTCCTAATAATAATGTGATTGCCACTGTAGGTACAAAAAATTTCCTACATTTTGACAATTACCCTTATAACTGACAATTTAAGTATTCTATTTAAAGATTCATCATATTAGTGAACAATTCGTCTCTTTGGTTGAAAATTGAACTATTTGTTGAAAATTTGTTATTTTTTTTGTTGAAAATTAATTTTTTTTTCATTTTTTGGTGGTCCTAGAAAGTCGTGCATTTCCCAGGAGTGGAAGACAGAACTAGGTAAATCTAAAGAAACACTTTTAAGAAAGAAATGAAAAATTTCCTGAGCCATAGCGATTCATAGTCTAATATAGGAAAATTTGAATTTTTCTCCAACGCTGAAATTCAAAGTTTTCTAAAATATTCCTTGTTTTAGAAATATTATGTCGGTCGTGACTAATCTGCGGCATTCAATAAAAAGTATAAAAACTGCCACAAGACAGATATGAATGATACGCAACGGTTTGATATCCCGTGGTTGACTGTGTGTCAGTGTGTTTTATCAAGTCTTTCGGCTTTTAATAACAAGTAAGGGTAATAAATGTTAGTGGCATATGTTAGAGGCATATGTTTTCTTACGTGAGAGACAATTTGACGAGGTTCATAGAGTCGTAAACAGGTTTCTTTTTAACGACTGTAGCAATCATTCGCGAGAGAGGAGAGAAAAAGAGGAAGATAAAAAACAAAGGCATGCCATTTGTAAGTAAGTCAGTTCGGTCGTATTGCTTGTGGACCGCGGTTATAATGATCTCACGGTGCATCCATCCGTGACAGGCGCATCCACATGCGACGGAAGGAAAGTGGCTTGAAAATAGGCCAATGGAGACTGTCGGCTATAAACCTCGATTGCCGCATACATTCATTACGGTGACAGAAAGGATAGGCACGAAAAGGGGAAACGCCTTGTTGAAGACGTTGAGCCGCGGATCGAAAATTCTATGCCGATGTTGTACAATGTACATATAGTTATACAAAACCTATAACCGTTATAACCGACGTTAGAGATATCAATCAGAAACTCTAGAATTTCTTCCTCATGCCTCATATAGCTTATATACATTTTCATATTAAATGTTTATGTGTTTATAGTCATACATGTACATTGTACAATCCGGAATTACAACAAACTTGCAACCTTTAGTCGTACTTTCACTTTCTGTTAAATTGTTGATATTAAGTTGCATATTGAAAAGTTTCTTCGTTCTAGAGTCTAGTTTGTTCTGACTCAAACAGAAAAAAAAACGGGTTTTTATTAGAATCAATTTTTGGTTCTAAGGGAGTTGCACCAAAAAGGAACTTCTCTTGCTGAAAATGAACACAAAATGTTAAATTGTTCCACAGGAACCCAAGTCTCATTTCGAAAATTTTACAAGTTGATGTTGCACCTTTTACGTTAGAATACAGATTTAATGACATTTCTCTGAATAAAATTTAATAATGAAAATAAAATTATAGAGATTATTCATTGTCCAAAGAAAGATATTGGACATGAGATGTGACAGTTTGAAGTTTAATCTTTCTTTCATTTGGTTGAAAATTCATCTTTGTAGGTTTAAAATTCGATTATTTGGTTAAAAGTTCAACTAGTTTATTGAAAAGTAGTCTCTTTTGCTGGAAAGTTCAGCTATTTAATTGTAAATACAACTGCTTTAAAAAAAAAAAAAATTTTAAATTCATCTTTCTTGATTGAAAATGAATTTTTTTGTCGAAAATTCATGTTTTCGGGTTTAAAAGTCAACAGTTTTTGTAACATTCGCATTTTAAGCTTAACAACTGAACTATTTTGATGACAGTTCGTCCTTTTTGAGTTGAAAATTCATCTCGTTTGGTACAAATTTTTTTTTTTATTGAAAACTCAAACAGTTGGTTGAAAATGCAATATATTTCGACTTGAAATCTTAGGAATTTAAAGCGTTTTTGTATCTTGATTAATTTTATTCAAAAGAATGTATTCGCCTATTATTCCTCTATTTTCGTGAAAAATTTCCCTATTTCCCCTTTTTGAGAGCATTTTGGGTTGTGAAATCTGAAAATGTTACTGCAATATTAGAATTCTGGCCTTTAAATATTAATTGTCAGGGAAAATAAAAAATTGGTCAGGAAAAAATCTGGAAAAAGTCAGGGAAGGTTGTTACCTCGGAGGGTAAGGTAGAAAATAACGAAGTCTTTTTCGTATTTTTGTGGACTGTGAGCTTAGTATTGAGAGTTATAATCTAAAATTTGATCATCTTAAGACCATGTGACGAGTGGGTTACGTGACCGGCTTACTACCTTACCGACACTTTTTTTTATTTGTAAACTTATTTTCACACGAATAGCCACATCGAATTGAAAATTTGGGATAATAAATAAGATATAAAGTTTTGGATGAAGATGCAAAAAAGAGGGCTAAGGGTGTCAAAGGATCAACATTAAAAACCATAACATTCGATGATTATAAGCAGACTCTTATATCTTGCCAAAATCTGATTAAAACTCAACACCTAATCGGGAGCCGAAAGCACGAAGTTCATACCATCAGTCAAGACAAGATTGCTCTGAGCTGTCATGACGATAAAAGAATGCTGCTCCCTCGTACAACAGATACTTTTCCATAGGGATATAAATGCAGAATCTCTGAACCCATGAAAGTCGATGTGTCTAATGTATAAGTATTGAATATATGTAGTGTTTGTGTATATATCTATCCAAAAATTTTAAGCTACAAAAAAATGGTATATATGTATAAGTAAAAACGAGCGAGGTGATAAACATAATGATGTGGATATATGAGTGGAGGAGTGAAAGAGATAGAGAGAGAGAGAGAGAGAGAGAGAGAGAGAGAGAGAGGCATAAGATTACCATATGTACTGTACATATAAACTTTGATGTAGTAGATATAGTCTACAGTGATTGGAATGGATACTAAATATAATGTAAAAATTGTATATATGTAAATTGTAAATTAAAAAACGGAATCGAAAAAACTGTACAATTCTTTGTAAAATACAAGTTATTGCAAATAAAGAAAAGAAAATTAGTTGTATCTAAATTGGTGTTTTTTTTATTTGATGCAACCTGAAAATCATATTTTGTAAGCAATTTTCTTTTAATTGAAAAAATGCCATGCAAATCATATTCTTAACCCTTCGATGGCACACTTCCCGATGCGTAACACAGCTGGCATACTAGGGTCTTTTTGACCCTAATCGAAAAGGCTTCCCGCAAAGAGTCAATTGATTATTTTGAGTAGCTGAATTTTTTACACACTCTTGGATAGCTACTTCAAAGAATTCTGTGGGTTATTTTGTTAAAAATTTATTTTAAATAAGAAAAAAAGATTGTAGAAGTTAAAACATAGTGCAAAATGACATTTTTTACGGCAAAATTAATAACTTTTTTTTTTCTCCTTTAATAACCGTGTAAGTACTATTTTTAAGTGTGAAGGGATTTGAATAAGGTTTAACATGCCTGAGGTCTTTTCGACACTAGTGTACCAGCGAAGGGTTGAACTGATGTAGCTATCGGATGCAACCTGATCCAGCAGAAGTAATCTCTCAATGCCGAGGATGATGCCAGCGATGTTGACTGACCTACCCATTCGTTTATCTACTATTCGCACTTATTATTCTAAGGACAAGGAACTCTGGACAAAGAAGACAAAAGTTTCTGTTTATTTGCTTTTTTTTAAATTTATTTTAAAAAAACAGTACATTATACTAAGTAGACTATAAATTATATATAGAAAAAAGATTTTCTTATCTCTATAAATTTAAATCCATGAAACAGAACTGATCGAGAGACATCCAGTTTTCCAATAAAAGTACATTTTCAGTTGCGCAATTAGAGTAGTTCTCGTACATATGATGCGTGCATTCAATATCATTAATTACAATCGTTTCACGCAATTCCTGTAGCGAGGTACATTCCAAATCAAACATATCAACAATTTCACACGATGCTTCCAAAAAATTGTTTCAGCCAATTATTTTTTTCCAATACTTTCACAAAAATTCGTGTTGCATCTTGTTAACGTTGTTCCACAAATTTATTGACTAGTAACTTGAAGCCCTGCATATGCACCAAGAACTCCATCTTTAATGCAAATAAACTATTTCTATTTGGTTACAGTAGTTTTATACCAAATTTTTTAACACAACACTTATTGGCTTATACTCAACTATACGGTCATGCAAAAGTAAGCAATATGCTGACGCTTGAGCGGGAAAATTTTCACTAGTTTCAAATATCAAACGAAGGTCAACTGGTCCGTATTTCAACGAATCATTTGTATTAGAGCAGTCAATAACAACTAGAGATGCATACTCAAAAATTTTCGTCTCGATAGCAACGGTTGTTGTTCTTTACCATAGTAATTAGCTTGAAAGTTTGTGTACATTTAATACAGAAGAGCATACTGACTTCAATTAATGTCAAGATTCGAACTACTATAAGGATAACACTGATCATTTAAAACTAGTTCGACATTAGTCAGATTGCAATGATTAAAGTTGCTAGAACTTCTAATAGTATTATTTTTTCTGTTTGTTTGAAATCCTGGTATAAAAAATCTCGGTTTCTCTAATTGTGTTGAGGTTTTTACCATCCAAGCATGGTTTGAAGTATTTGGAAGTAGAGGATATTCATACAGTTCCCAAGTTGGGAAACTTATTGGACTAGGTGGATCTTTTTCAATATATTTTAACAACTGAAATTTTCGTGAATCTGACAGTCTAACGCTAGGTAATAACCACTCTATTTTATTAATTTCAATTTTATACTATTATTTTTTGTGCGATCAAAATTTGAATTTTCGATTTTTCGAAAAAATTCAAAAAGTTGTTATGATAGTCTTGTAGAGCTCTCAAAAAGAAACGTTTTTCTCCTCATGACTTTTTTTCATATCATGCGTTGTTCGGCTTAAAATATCAAATGTCAATTCGACATTTGATTGAATCCGCGAAAGTCATTTTGCACATAAAACCAATACCTTCTCATTGAGATGAAAATGTAAAAATTAAATGAATTGTGAATTCAAGTAGAAAAAAATCATACCCCTCGGTGTGAACAATGAGCCGCAACGAACCCTGACCGTAACGACCGTAACCCTTTCCAGGATTCCTGGAAACCGAAGAAAAAAATGACAGAAAAAATTGGTAGCAGCTGTGCACTTATCGTGGCAGCCAACACCTGATGAAAGTGGTGAGCCCTGCCCTACTGAAAAAGCCTGCATAGTAAACTACATAGGAAACCATATGGGATCCTATATGATATTCCTGTCTCAATTTACTATATGGGATAGGATGGGAAATGATAAGTGGAATCATATAGGATCCTACATGGGTACCCACATAGAAACCTATGACTTGCCCAACACGAAATCCCATGTTATTTCCTGTGGCAATTCTCTTCACTTGAAATCCCATGTGATTTCCGCTGACAATTTTCATCCATTCGCGTGGGCGGTCAAGTGACCGTCTTTTTGAAATTTCGAATGTCGCGCTCATTAGTGAGTTTTGGGTGAGATTGGGGGGGCATGTATCCTGTAGTTACACTTACGTCCGCTATTTTCGGTTATTTCCGCTGTTTCCGGCCAAAGTTCCTTTTTTTTTCTTTTATTTTTGTCACCCACTCGTAAATTGATTATATTGTAGTTTCAAGTTACAAGTCAAGTTACGTACTTTTTTTCAAGTGGCCTTTTTTGAAGTGTCAATTTTACTTGAGTATATACTAGTTTTTTTTCTAGTTTAATTGAACGAAATTATATTTTTGGCGAAAAAAAGTTGAAAAAAAAAATTATTTTTCAAGCTAGAATCTATATTATGTTTAGGGCTAACTATATGTTGTTTAAATAAAGAATTTTGATAAAGAAGGTGTTTGCCGAGTTGTATCAGAGTTTCTTTGCTTTCAGGTACTCCCACCCTATTCGAGAGTGAGGCGCGCGCGAATGAGGACTCCTTTGAATTCGAAGTTTTTTCACTGCGAATTGGATGGGCGCGCATGCCCATAGTAGGCCTGTGTGCGTTCTCACGCCTTAACCCGAAATCTAAACGTCGCAGGAGTGGGAGCCCCTTTCACGCTCGTATCTTTGGACTTTCCGAATCCCGAGATTCTCGTATCTTTGGAGTTCGATTGTACATTCACCATTCATCAAACCATTTGAAAATTCTACTGGGATACCTTTTCGATATTTCCCGTATGATAATCCTCGTGTGGTCCTTAGCAAAATTTTCCGATATCATCACCTATTAGAAGGAAACCCCTTGTGGGGTCCCTTCTCAATATTTGTATAGAAGAGACCTTTATCAGATGCCCTCCTGGGATTCCTTAGAAAAATGTCGCATGTGAAAACCATCCTAAAATTCCTACCTAAATTCCCCCACCTCTATTACCCTTTTAAAAAATCCCTCGGGGCGATCCCTTGCAGGAATTTCCTATATGAAATTCGTATTTAAAAAAACCTACCTGAAGAAGCCCTTCTGGGGTCTGTTGCATAGTTCTTTATATTAAAAAAAAGAAATACATATTTGCAATTTATGGAAACATGTTTTATTGATTTCACACCAACCAGATTTGTACAAAAAGATCTATAAACAGGATTTTCATTTAATTACTAAAGTATATCTTGTATAATAGGACAGTCCAAAAACGGCTTTATTTTTTTAAAATGGATCCCCTAAAAACTGTTCATCGTGATGTCAAGATGGATCGTATTACTTTTAGTGAAATATACATCACCTAAACTCGTGACATAATTAAAGAACAATATGTAGGGATCTTTCAAATCCATTTTTGCAACAAAAACAACTTATTTTATTTGCTGGTCAGCGAAACCCTTCAATATTTTGTCTTAAATTATGTCAAAAATCTGGATGATATATTTCATTAAAAGTAATACAGCCCTGGTATGCCAAAGTCAATTAATCCACTAACAGCTACAATTGAAGGAAAATAAGAATATACGAGGTGTGTTCAAAAAGTAAGGTGACTTTTCAAATTTCACAGGCTACGTACATTCGATCTTCAATTTTTTTATATTATATTGGTACACTTGTCACGAAAACATGTGCACAGTTTCAAGTGTATATTATTTCTAGTTTGTTTATGAGAGCCGTAAAGGTTAGAAGTGTTTGGTGTGATCTTCGATTTTCTGCTGTCGAAAAAAATGGATCAGAGAACTTGCATCAAATGAAGCCTTTGAAGCGCGTTTTCTCGAGTTTTCGTTTTTACGATTTTTCTAAACTGGCGGGCGTGATTGCAAGAAAAATAGACGACCAATCAAAACGAACCAACGCTTGTTAGCTTCAGTTTTGTATTCTCTTCTATTTTAACCAAAAATCTTCATTAAAAAAAATGTCTAAACAACTTTTTTAGCAAGTTGAAATGATTTTTTGTTGTTACAAACAGCACATTTTTTTCAAACTTGAGAAAATTTTTTTATTTCACAATTTTTTCGGGGTTCTCTTGGTTCAGATAGAAGAAAAATATATGAAAATTAAAATTTTCTTTGGTTTTTCATTTCCGACAGAAATTATCAGTTCCATCTTTCCCGCCGATTTCCGACTGCAATTGCAAAGTGCTGCATAAATGTGCATAAAAAATTAGCTGCGTTTGAATATTTTTCTCTCAAAAAATTTTTTTTTCAATGTTCAAATATACATTAAAATATTCTAAAAAGTCCTCTAGACTTGCTTATTTTTTTCTACCCTAAAAAAATCCCCCCAAAAACGCTTTTTTTAGGCCCCCTAAAGCAGGAGCCGCCTTAAAAGATGCAGCCATTTCTTGTAATGTGTTCACTCTTAGAAATATTTTTAATAAATCTAATACATGCGTTGAGGGAACGCTTGAGTTTCAATTTAAGGTTATCAGTAATGTCATCATACTCTACGCAGCCGTAATAGAAAATCAGAAGGATGAGGCTTTTTACGAGGAGAAATCGAGTAGAGATGGGAAGGGAATTGTTGTTCCTATTCAGTTTCTGAAGCATTCGGAAAGTTTCCCTAGATATTTCACAGATCATCTCCATCCAAGACAGTGTTCGATTTAGTATCAGGCCCAGATCCGAAACCCACTCGATGAAGGGGATGTTAAGTCCATTAACCTGTAATGGAGGTAGCGTGGCTATTTTCTCAGAAGAGGGGATGTTGAGGGCCCTATGATAATTGCCTTTGTTTTACTAGGGTTAAAAACTAATCCATTTTCCACAGCCCAATGGGCCACTGAATCAATGCCTTCCTGTACCCAACTCACCAATCTATCCAGAGAGCAAATAGGTTCCGAAATGCATAATTTAAAATCATCCGCATATATTTATTGTAATTACAGTATTTAAGTTTACCTCCAAGATCAGAAGTATAGAGATTGAACAAGATAGGGGCAAGGATGAAACCCTGAGGGACGCTACTCCTGACTCCGACCCAGTCCGATGACTCATCCTTGCTAGTGGTTACTTTCTGTGATCGATTACTTAAATAAGAAGCAAACCATTTGATGACTCTGTTTTCAATTTTAAAATGTTTTAGCTTAAGTAATAGGCGTTGATATTCCACCATATCAAATGCCTTGGAGAAATTGAATAAGACAGCGACCGTAATTTCTCTTCTGTCCGTAGCCAGTTTTAAGTCAGTAGTAACTTTTAGTTACGCCGAAATAGTGTTGTGTCCTGGACGAAAGCCGGACTGTAGGGCATCAATAAGATTGTTGGAATTTATGTAATCCGTTAACTGGTGATGAACAATGCGTTCTAATGGTTCAGTGATTGCATTTGGAAAGGAGATAGGGCGGAAATATTTGGAATGGGTAGGGTTGGAAACTTGTGGAGTTGGTCAAACAACAGCCATTTTGCGTGGATCAGAGAATATTCCAACCTGAAGGAAAAATTAGTGTCATCAAAAGAAGGTGGGGGAGTTCTTCCAAGTGTAGGCGAAACTGAACCAGACAAAGGAAGGATTGTAAAGATATTTAAGAGAGCGTTAGGAGAAAAAGACGAGTCCGGAGAAGCATGGAGGTCTTAGTATTGACATTCTGCTCAAAATCAATTTTTTCCCATTCATATTTTATAAGGTGGTCAATGAAGTCAGATTTATTTGTTTGAGAGATTGCGTATTGGAGTCTGAAAGGTGCTAGGAGTGAAATTATTGGTGAATTAAAAATTGATATTAATAAGGACATGGTTAGATAGAAAGGAAATCGGATGCTACCCTAATGTTATAAATGTAAATTTAATAAATGTAAGTAAATGTAATACAAGATGTAATGAAAATATAATAATGTACAATGATGTGATGTAATAATGTAGCAGTAGAGAAGTTTTTACCGGTACCGGCAAAGCATCCACTGACATGATAAAAACTAAATAGTGAATTAAAGACTGCAATACTATATCATTCTTGTAAAGGTAATTAAGAGTAATTTTAATGAAGAATAAGCCAAAGCCAGATCAGAAAATGTTTACACGAGTTTGTATACATGTACAATAAATTATTGTGAATATATAATTTATCTATATGTATATGTATATTCAGTGAATTGGAGTATTTCCTCACTGTAAATTTTCTTCGACCGTTTTTTTAAAATAACGTAGTTATTCTTCGTGACCTATCAGTATTGGAATCAACTCATATCGTTGGTTGCAATTTACTGGACAGGAAAAAGTAAACGCAAATTGAACGAACGTCTCGATGAAAATGAATATCATTGAGATAGCTTTAAATGCAACATTACCATTACCAAAAATTAATGTAATTTTTAGTAAATTAAGATCTTTAACTAAAATCAGCCACTGCAGTTATAATTAAACTGAAAATATTATTGAACAAAAGAACGATCCCCGGTTAGAAAATTTGATAATGTTACACACTCCTCTGATTCAATTAATTATAAAACCAAGTTCGAAAGATTCGAATTCGCAAATTTGAATTTTACAATTTATTCAAAATTTATTATGTATTTACAAAATGTTATTTTAATTTACTGTCAAGATCGAAACATGAGATTTATAACACTAAATAATAAAAGAAATATGAGTTATAAGAAATATAATCGATACAATATAATCAATGAAAATGTGATGTACGAATCAGGATGAGTGAGCCGAAAATTGTAAAAAAGTAATCCAAATTTTGCAAATTTGATCGACTAGAGTGAAAAATAAAAGCGGATCTTACGAGTTTGCCACCCGAGGCTGAGGGTAAACAATTACTGTTACAGATCGACGAGAACGAGGCGTGAGTTTTTCGAATTCGATTTTTCACTCGAATATTTTTTTGAATATAAGTACTGCGTTCTTTTCCCCCGGCGCCGTGAGACTCGATCGTTCGTTGGTTGATTCATTTTTATAAATCAAAGGAATGAACCTCAAAGTGTTTATTGCATTGGGGACATAATTTTTGTATTATTTTGAAATTTTTTATTTTTTGTAAATTTCTATTATTAAATTGATGAAAATGAAAACTTTAGTTTGTCTATTATTTAAAAAATCACAAATGTTTCCTCCATAAGGAAGAAAATTCATTCGCTAACGGGAAGCAAATTGCTCGTCAAATGAGCACTTCTAAAAGCAATCTAAAATGATGGCGCGTATCAACACCTCTGTTCCCATCTGCTCCGGTGTAAGATCTTTCAATTCTGAAAAATGTGCCATTATTTCCGAAATTTTATAACAAATTTTTAGATGCTTGTGTAGTAAATGATATAATAAACTATCTTTTGAATTTAATAATAATAGTTAAATAAATTAAAATGAAAAGCGAAAGTACAAACTGGTGAAAAAGGCGATAAAAATAATCAGTACATGCATCGTAAATTTCTACTTAAGATGGATTTATGTGTAAACATCTTCGATAAACGTTAACTTATAGTAAAAATATTTTATAAGAATTTCAAAGACTTCACAAACATTTCATAAATTTCACAAAGATTTGAAAAGATTTCTAAGCTTCTCTTAACTTAAACGAAAATGATTTCGCGAAGTTTTTAAAGATTTCACGAAGATCGCACAAAAATCAATGTCGTTCCTAAGATGTTTACACATCAAAAAACCGAAATTAACAAGTGAAAGTGAGAGGTGCAAAAAAAATCTTTGTGGTTCTGACAAATCACCAGTTACATGTTCGATCGAGTGTTCAATCACAGTAAAAATAACGGAAAAATATATTGCTGAGATAAAATTAGTCCACAAAATCTTAAAAAAGCATAATATCATTCAATTGAAGAGGTTATTTAATATATGTTAAATATGGTTAATATATGTTCTTATACAAATGAAATTGTTCAAAATGTTCTAATGGCTTTGATATTTATGATATAATTGAGATAGAAAAGTTGTACTTATTATTAAAAAGGTTTTAGCTGCATTAACGTTTATATGTAATCTCTTATAAATAGTACAATATACATGCATCTAACCTCTTTACTAATATATCTACGTTTACCCAGCTGTGCTATAATATATGAACCATAATTATTTCAAAATTTCAGGAAATTTTATTTTTATAAGAACATTGGATTTTCTAACGATAGAATATACAGGTAAAGGGAACCATAATCGAGCAAGCTCCTATTGTCCGTTTCAAAGATTAAGTTCTTCCTATGTTCACTATTTTGTTATTTAGTTTTAATTTTTGTTTGTTTCAGAGTCTAAAGATCTGCTCAATACCTTTTACTCAGAAAAATACATATTAATTGTTTAGGTTAAAATAAATCAATTTTTTTATCGATAAATGGTTCATAATCAGTAATTTGTTCCTTTACCTTATTATCACCTGGAAAACTTATCATTTCAGTAGTTTTAGTCTTTTTTCTGTTCCTTAATTGCTTCCAGAGTACTTTAAACATCTCTTCAATTGAGCACTATTATGCCTCTTCTCGAGTTTGTAGACTTATTCATCCCTGCTGGAAGTAAAAAGATAGAAATTCTCTCACTGTTCACAGGCCCACAAAAAAATAAAAGTGGTCTGAACTTTACATGTGACAAGGCTACCCTTATGGATTTTGAGCCGCTGATAATCAAGAATAAAACCTACAGTTTGAATGTTGATAGTTATTGTATCTACTGTCATGAGAATAGTTTTAATACAGAATCTGTGTACCACCTTTTAGTAGAATGTCAATTTTTTAAAACAGTAAGGTTTTCATGTATAAGCGAAAGTAGGGATATGTGTGAGATAAGGAATGCCTCGATGAATATTCTAGATAACCCAGAAAAAGATTCTAATACAAAAATTATTACATTTGTTAGTAAATTTCACAAATGAGCATTATAATTAATTATATATTTCAAGGTTTTTTGATTTGCTTTTATTGTAAGTACGATTTATCTCCTCTGCGGTAATGTTTACGGTCAACCTTTAATTTCAGTTTTTGTTTTTATTTATTAGAATAACGGTTAGTTTTAGAATTAAACTGTAACCTATTTGTATGAATCAGATGATTCTTAAACAAATGAAACACTACTACTACTACTTTTAAAATTATACAATTTTTGATCGGGAGATATACACAGATCTCTGACATACTTCTATTCAAACAGAAAAAAATAATTATTCGATTATGTCACTATAAGGAAATGGACATTTTAATCCTATAGGTAAAGTAGAACCGAAACATACACGAGTTTTACAAACTCTGTCTCTATTTAACACAGTAACATGTCGTAAAGTTGTCGTAAAGATATCTAAACGATGTCGGAAAGACGTCGCCTATTAATAATGTGACGCTTAATATTGAAATATGTACTGCATTATTGAAAGTGCACCTTTTGCTGAAATACCGAAGAAGAAAAATAATTCTCTAGTAACAATTGTCAACTTTGGTTCTATTTTTGACGAAGTGAGGAATTTCATGATATGGTTTTTGAAATCCTAGTGATAGTATAGCGCATAAATTTAAAATTCATATTCCATTGTTTAAAGCGAACATTTCGCTGAAATACCTAAGGATGAAAATATGTTTTTAATAAGAAATGCGATTTTGGGTAAAAATTTTATCTAAGTGAGGATTTCGTAGAAATGTTTTTCGAAATCCTATCAATAATATGACGCGTAAGATTAAAATATGTATGGCATTATTTAAAGTGCACATTTCGCTGAAATACCGAAGAAAAAAAATAATTCTTTATTAACAATTGTCAATTTGGGTTCAATTTTTGACGAAGTGAGGAATTTCGCGATATTCTTTTTGAAATCCTAGTGATAATATAGCACATAAAGTTGAAATTCATATTTCATTGTTTACAGGGAACCTTCCGCTGCAATACCTGAAGATAAAAATATGTTTTCAATAAGAAATGCGATTTTGGGGAACAGCTTCGTCCAAGTAAGGATGTCATAGAAATGTTTTTCAAAGTTTCAAAATTTTTGAAATCATAGTGATAATATAACGCATACATTTAAAATTCATATTCCAATATTTAAAATAAAGCATTACGCTGAAAGGTTCAAAAGGAAATAACAAACCACGAAGACAATTGTTTAACAATGCTTCAGAATTAGAGTGATGAGGTATAAGTATCGTTTTTGTAAGAGAGTATTCATACTTCCCAAACCAAAACCTGCGCATACATAACTATCAAAGACAACAGTCATTGTGGAAGTCACATATATCTTAGCGTTACAATTTTTTATTTTTTCATTTCTCTAAAATCAATCTATTATAATTTAGTTATTTATTTATTCGCTCTCCTTCTGAAAAATAACCTGCAACACAATGAGCACCCTGTCAACTGTTACGTACACTCATAATCTTACCATATATGTCACCATCAACACTTGTCATCATAAAGAAAGATTTCTTAAACAATTTCTTCACAATTTATAGCTGCAGAATCGTTAAATATAGTCAATTAAAACGTTCACTTCGCTTATTTTCATGAGTGAACAATTTATTCTTCAACTGCTTTCCAGCGAATATTTCTATTTTTTAATTTGTCTACAATCAATCTATATTATAATTTACTTTTTTATTTATTCACTCTCCTTCTGAGAAATAAACTCCAAAACAATGAGTATCCTGTCAACTTTTACGTACACTCATAACCTCACCATCTTTCACCCTCAATACTTGTAATTATATGGAACAATTATTTTACGACTACTTTCAGGAAAAAAATTAACATTTCTACTTACAAAATTATTAACCCTCCGTTTACACACTTATTTTTCGCACCTTCCGTTTACACACAGGGTCTTTTAAGTCCTATTCAGTTATTGAACTGTTTCTGGTTTTCAAAAAATCGAATAAAATTCAGGGTTATTTTTTTAAGTGTCTACTACACGATCCAATTGTTGTTAGTGTCAATCGTCAGAAACTTTTTGAAATAAAAATTGAAATTTGATAAAAATATAGAAAAAAATCGATACTTGTTAAAAAATTCATAATTTTGCAACAAATAAATTTTTAAAAAAATCGTTGCAGATCTCTGACAGAACATGGTTCTGTAACAGCGTTACAGAACTGCTACGTCCATTTGGGGACGACATTACTCAGACCATGGTATAAGTATGTTCTAACCCTGTTACAGAACATGTTCTTTTGTGTTCTAGAACTGTTACATCACAGCTATATAACAGTGTCCGTTGGGAGGGCTGCTGCTATTATTCTTGATTGCACATATAATTTTGATTAGGCTTACCTCCGTAGCCTCGAATAGCAGTAAAAATGATCCACGCTATTGCAATTGACCAAACTGGTCTCGATGTGGCACCGAAAGTCGATTCCCAAATTACATCATATTCATAATACCTGTCTACTGAAATACAGTAACCAGCTATGCAGAATAGACAGAATACTGTAGCCATTGACCACCCAATGAAAACTGTTGTCTATCAGGAAATTATATTAATATAAGTTAATTACATTGAGTGAGGCAAAAAGGACGAATTTTCAAAGTTATAAAAATGTAATAAAACTGCACCTTATGCAGTTTTTTCGGTGCCTTAAGTACTATGAATCCAAGAAATACTCCAATAAGCCAAGGACTGGCTCTCGTGTAAGTTGGCGAATACAAGTTATAAAGCATGTTTAAAAGATGGTCGAAACTGAAAAGGATGAAATATTATTAATAATGGTTAATATATGTAATAAGCATGGAATGGACAGAAATTACTTCTCAATAATAATCCTCAATAGAAAGTCATTTTCCTATACAAATAGTTGTTCGTTTAAACAAATGTATAAAACAAATGCATATTTTAGCTCCGTTCATTTAGGAACATAATATTCATTCATCTCACTAATCTCAAATATTAATAGTTATAATGACCCAGCTTTATAATGACATAGTTTATCAGCACATATTGCACCTTTATACATCATTGCTTATTATATAAATAATTTTATACACAAATTCACGTTTTGGCTGTTTTCAAAGAGATAAACATGGGTTTTTCCATGAAATGTGGTGAAGATTCGTCAAAAACACATATCCTGTAAAGGTATACTGAACGAAAATATTTGCTAAAATTGTTAAAATAATTGTTTTAAAGGAAATTAAGAATTTCGTCATTTTTACAGGAAATAATGTGTTTTCTGAAGAATCTTCACTAGATTCCGTTGTGCAGAACCAACAAAAATATTAATGAAAAGTTAGTCTATTCCATGTTAAAACGAAAGTCCAAATTCATTGCTTTTTAACATTTTAAAAATAATGTCAATCAGTTTGAATAAAATGGCAGGATTGAAATTTGTAGAATTTTTTTTCTCTTGATTCTATTAGTTAAATTAAAAAATTCTCTTTTTTAAAAATCGGCTTTAACAAAGTTGTTCTAAATTTAGAATAGAATTCCAACTATAGTTGCTCTGACCAGCCTTCGGGTAAAAGTGGGGCCAACTGATTGAGACCTAATTAGATTGCCATTTAAATTTTCCACATACTACAATTTTTTCTGGAAGTTGTGCTTACCTAGCGTCTGTTTCCATAGAAAATGGATAATTATTGATGGCAATAATTGCTGCAGGTAGTGCAACTGAAGCCACTAGCAATAAACCCAAAATGAATAATCCTTGTTTTGGTTTCTTAGCAAGTGGATATAAAATAAGTGGAGATATCCAGAAAAGTTGCATATCTACAGCTGTGGACCACAAATGCGGCATGCACTGTATAAAATATTTTAAAAAAAGTACATTAATTCAGGATAAAGAGTGCAAATTAAATCAATCTACGTTAATGTAAATTAAACTTACATTGTTTTCTGGATCAACAAAGTTATTTATATATAAAAAAATTGTCCACCACTTTTCCTGACATGATTCTGTTGTCATGTCTCTCATGACTTTTCTCCATTTAGGTCCTGAGCCCATAAATGGTACCAAGTACATTGATACCAAAAGAGTAGCAACTATCGCTGGTGTTAATCTTTAAAAAAATGAGAAAATATCCAAAGGTTAATAGTATATTATGTGCCAAGGTGCATAATTAGAGTCTTTACGCGACAAGCGGCAACGCTCGCAGGAGTGAAGACACGAATTGTGCGCATTCGCGCATATACTATTTTATGTGACGATGGTGCACTTACAAGTTTTGTTGCGACGGCGTAGAGTAGTAGTGGCAGTAGTAGTATAAACGTTTATTCTTCAGCCTGTTGGCCTTAAAAAATGGACTTGCTTACACTTTCCTTTTTACACAATTTTCCTTAAACTAAGCCTTAAAACTAACATCCTTCCATACTTTATCTTTATGATCGCAAGCTCTTATTAACTTGCCTTCCTCGCCTTGCCTCGCTTCGCCTCGCTCGCATGTCCCTACTCTCGCTTCCGCATCTACTACCTAATGCTTATCTACTATTTACAATATTTACATACTACTTATATCTACTTCCTCTTGCACGTCACATATGGCTCGTGAAGAGAAACTGTTTGTAAACAAAAGCCAAAGTGATGCAGTGAAATTGAATTTGGCAAACCACGCCTCGACTATAATGTTAGGCAAAGGAACAGTGAAGCTATCGGTTACCGGCGGAAGAGAAGATTCTCCAGTTGGAAGAACACTTCATGTACCAGATCTCAGAATGGATCTAATGTCTGTAGGGAAAATCACGGACAAAGGATTCAACGTGCTTTTTAAAAAGGAACGTGCAGTGGTACTCGACGTGAATTAAAATTTAAAGATGATCGCAGATCGCATAGGGGGAGTATATTACGTTTGGGAAAGTTTTGAAATCGCGAGTGGGTCAAGTGAGGATCAGGTCCCGTCAAAAACCGAATTGTAGCGCAAGCGATTGTGACATTTAAATGAAAAGTGTCTCAAACGTATTGTCTGTGAAGAAAAATGTGTTGGTGTCGAATTCAATATACGGGATAAACTTTCAGTGTGTGAGTCATGTTTAAAAGGAAAGTTCACCCGAATGTCTTTTCCAAAAAGTTAATTAAAAAGCACAAAAGTTCTCGAAATTGTGCAGTGACATTTGTGGTTCGATGACAGGCGAATCCCTTGGTGGAGCAATGTACTTCGCTACGTTTATAGACGATGCTACGCGGTGGTGTGAAATAAAATTTTTGAAACGCAAATGTGACCTTTTAGACGCGTTCAAGGTTTTTAAATCTGCTGCTGAAACCCAAGTAGAAAGAAACATGAAATTTGGTCAATCGGACAACGGGAGGGAATACTGTTCAAAGGAATTTGACAGGTATCTCCAGGAATGCGGAATCGTTCGCAAACTCACAGTGCCGTACACTCCGCAACAAAACGGTGTTGCCGAGAGGAAAAACCGCACTCTCGTCGAAACAGTCAGGTGCATGATGGCTGACTGTAACCTACCACCTTCGTTCTGGGGAGAAGCTATTGCAGTTGCAAATTATGTCAGAAACATATGTCCTTCTAGGAGAAAAGTAGAAGTTTCTAGAGATGTAGCCTACATCAACAAGTTCAGCTTGAAAGAAAAGCAAGAAGACTTTTTCTCAGAAAATATTTTTGATAGAACAAATCTGGATCAACCTGCTGATCAAAATTGGGTAGAAGTAATACTGAGAGGCGCTGGAAGACCACGTATTCTGAAATCAGGTAAACCTGGAAGGCCTCGAAGACAATTTAACTTTGTGCAAGAAGGACCAGCTGAAAGTACTCAGGATTATGCCAATATTGCCGAAATTTCTGTCAAAGAAGCGTTCGACGGCTGCCATGCGGACTAATTGCAAAGTGCAATTCAAGAAGAATTACAGGCGCTGATCAAGAATGGAACGTGGGGTTTGGAAGATCGACCTGTGAATAAAAATATTATTGCATGTAGAATTTTACTTACCAACAAGCACAAAAACGATGCAACGATAGTAAGAAGAAAGGCGCGTTTGGTCGCGAAAGGTTACTCTCAACAACCTGCTGTTGGCTTTAACGAAATCTTTGCCCAATGGCACGTTTAGGGTCAATTCTACTCCTGATGGCACTTGCAGTGGTAGCGGGCCTCGTTGTTTATCAACTGGATGTAACAACAGCATTCTTGAATGGAACTGTCGAAGAAGAGATTTTCATGAAGTTACCAGAGATGTTGAAAGAATTATTACCGAAGATTGCTGCTGAGAAAAAACCAAGGAAATTTTTTAAAGATGCAGGCAATTGAAGACGGAGAAAAAGTCTGTTACTTAAGAAAAGCCATTTATGGGCTCAAGCAAGCCGGGAGGCAGTGGCATGAAAGGCTTGAAGAAGTTTTTCTCAGTCTTGGCTTGAAACCAACAAATGCAGACTCTTGTGTTTACATTTCACAAAGAGGAGATGATTACTTGATCGTGACAACGTATGTGGACGATATACTGATAACATCGAGAAATGTAAATTGGATCAGCGGTTTTAAACAAGAACTGAGTGAGTATTTCGAGGTAAAGGATGTGGAGAAGGTGAAACGTTGTCTAGGGATGGAGTTGAGTCAAACAGATGACGTCATCGAGATATCGCAGAAAATATACATTGAAGAATTACTGAAGAAAGTTGATATGAGGTATTCTAAACATTGATTCTAAACATTGATGTATCTGGCGGTCGCAATTTTGTACAAATTAGACATTTCGTATGCAGTAAATTGGCCGAGACAATTTAACAATTGTTACAGAATGGAGCATTGGATCGTAGCGAAACGAGTCCTCCGGTATCTACGTGGGACAATTAATCTGGTCTTGAAGTATCAAAGGACAGGAAGTCCTCTGAAAGGCTTTGTCGATGCTGACTGGGCCAACTGTATAGATGACAGGAGATCTTACACAGGATATGTCTTCATATTTGGGAATGCAGCCATTTCCTGGAAATTCCAATACATCATGTATTGTAGCGTTACCTTACGTTTCGGAAATAAGCTTCCAATACATTTATTGGAAGTTTCTAACAGAAATTTTTTACAGTGTGTATCTATATAACAATCATAATATTTCGGGTTAAAATCAATGATTTTCATTTTCATTACAGGACACTTTCAATGCATAAAATAGTCACTGGTTTTAGAATTATGAAATATAATTATTTCAGAATAAAGAATAAAGATTACTGTTCTGTTTAGTACGAGGGTATATTCTTAAATGTATAACAAACCTATTGTTCACCTTTCCCGGGTTTATGTTTATCGGGTGCGATAAGAATATGTGCTAAAATTTGGAGAGGACAATAATTGTGTTAAAATATTATTGGTCGTTTAAGACGCTGCTTTAATTAGATCAATAGTATGTTAGTGACTTACATATCGTTTCTGAAATTAAATTTGTTTGAAACGAATCAAACATTTCGAACATGCACTTTACAAACTGAATTAGGTAAAAAAATTCAAGGTTGAAATAAAATTAAACTAAAATAAATGTTTAGAGTTAAATTAATTGCACTAATAAAATAAAATTAATTTAATTAATAAAATTTAATTAATTTCATTAATTTTGTTCTCAAATCTCTTTATTGCTCCATTTATTTCTAATCCTTTTATTGCCGATCTAAATTAAAAATATTATGAGTGAATAACGAGGCATTCTTTTTATAGATGCGTTTATCACATACGGCGAGAGCAAAAAATAATACTTATGTTCGTTTATTTGCTATGCAATATCTTTCTTGAATATCTCCTCTGATATTTTGTTGGCCGACACAGTGGAGCCATTGTATTTAAAAGAATTTATCCAACTAACTTAAAGCTGCTTTTTGCTGAATTTTTTTATTCAAGAATCATAATTTTTCCTTCTGTCAATAACATGTCTTGTCTATTTTCTAGATAATGAGCAGGAAATTGATCATACATGCATAAATATTCAAATCAAAGCGAAAAAAAGAAGCATGTTTTGAATCAGAAATTTGTAAACAAACTGTAACCAAGTTTAATAAATACACAAAGGCCGTGTGGAGGTTTAACAAAATTCGGTGATCGTAGACCAAATATTTTCGGTGCGCCTAGACACGTCGATACACAAAAGCGAACTTGCACTCCGAAAAATGAAAGACAAACCTAAAAACCAAGAGCAAACATGATAAGATTGTAGAGGACTTTTTATCATGCAGGCTTTAGATAAAAGGTTATTATCTAGAAGGATCATAAATAATGTTGAGATAAATATTTTAAATTTAAAGGCTTGAGAAATTAATAATTTTAGAATTAGTTTATCTTTTACGAAAAGTGAAGAAATGAAGAAAGAATTCTACTTTATTGAAAATCCTGACGTCGTACACTACGTCGATAATTGAGATAGTAAACGACGTAGTAAATGACGTGAATTATGATGTGATTTCCACCATAGTTTCCTGAGTCGTGACTTAGTAAAACACTTGGTTAATCCAACAGATTCAGGTAATTTTACGTATTTTTCACATAATCACTTAATTCCAATCGATTCTGTTTCCGGATCACTTATTTTGATAAGGATCACCGAGATGCAAACGCAAACGGATTATATATTTTTTTTTTTTCACGACACTACGGCCTTTCGCACGTGGACTGTCATCTTGAATTGGAGTATCCGCGATCCTACCAATCCCATGCGTCCGTGACTTTTAAGATGCTTTCAACAACAAATTTTGGTTAAATCAACCAAATCTTTTGCTTGATTCTAGTAAAATGCTCTCTTAAATTATTTGGTAGATCAAACTAAAAAATTTTGTTGAATAAATAAAATATTTTCTAAAATCAACAAAACAATTCAACCAAAAACTCTGTTTGACTGCAGCAAACGAATTTGGTCAACTAAACCAAAATTGTGTTCATTTAACCAAAGTGATTTCTGAAATCTACCCAATACGGTCAACAGAACGATTTTGTTGAATAAAGAAAATTTTTTCTGGGTGAAGCATCCGGCATCATACACGAGATTAAGCAGATCCAGCACTTAATTTTGACTTCTGTATTTTTTCACTTCTGTGTGATAATAATAACCGTGAAGTTGAGAATTTGCAACTCCACGATCGACCTATCAAATATTTCCGGACATATAGCTTTGTTCCTTCAAAGAATCAGAAACAGGAACAACGGAAGGAATATAGCCGGCACCAGTCTCGAGTTGAAGATTATCCCCCAAGGTTTTTTAAGTAAATATTTTATTATTATTATTATATCATTAAGCCGTTTCCCTTTCGGGGTAGGCGTGAATTGCTCGGTTGGATAGTGGTAATGTGTGGATGGGTATATAGGTATAGGGTAGATAGGTATATAGGTGTAAGGTATAATCTTGTTGCAATGTCAGTATATTCAGCAGAAACCCTGGGTACAGGGACCCTCTATCCGCAACCCGAGGACGCGTTCGGTGGCTTTGTCATAGGCCTGAATTTGGCAAGGTTACTTTTTAATAATATTTAAATTGTTTTAATAATTTTTATAAGTATTTCGGGTTACGCATGGAGAAAGAATGAGGTTTCTTTGCGATAAACAGGTTTTTATTCATAAGAGCCTACTATGAGCTATATTTACATATGATCCCTGTTATCTGAGCTAAACTTAGCATTTAGTTTGTCGAATAAAAGGAATCCCTAAAAGAATCCTAAATTTAGTTCGTGATAAAACACGTCCCTAAAATCTGAGTCTTTGCTTTTTTTGCAGTTTTAACAAACTAAGTCTCCTGAAATAAGTAATCGATGCTTTGATACGCTGAGAGGTAGCTACTTCTCTCTTTGATATTTCTTCTCTTTACAAAAGTCAAATTGAATTTCTATTTGTGGGCTCTCGGCCAAATGTACTGATTTAACAATTTAAGAATCAATTTATTTTCTATTAATGGGCTCTCGGCCAAACATACTGTTTTTACAGTCTAAGAATCAAGTTATTTTCTATTAATGGGCTCTCAGCCAAGCGTACTGATTTTACAGTCTAAGAATCAACTTATTTTCTATTAATGGGCTTTCGGCGAAAACATACAATTTTTATATATCTTATTTGCACAAAGGCTTCCAATTTGCAAAGAACATTAAATAGGTATCTGCAACGGCATGATCCTTTTCAAAATACATAAAGTGTGGTAGCAATGGCCAATAATGCAAAGTCAATAAAAACTAATTTCAATATAAAGATTTAGGATAATTACTCAAATGAGAGTCTAGTGTGTCATTTATCGCTAAAACGTCAACCAGGTATAGAGCGGTCCCTGAGGCTCTTCTCTTATTTTCGCTTGCTAAAATCAGGCCTGAGTCGAGTCGCTCTCGGACTACCGGTGTACAACTACGTACGTGAGGCAAAGACAGGGTAGGTACAGAAAAATAGAAACACAGAGTTGTCGAACTGGATTTATCCAGATATTTGAGAGACTCACTCTCTAGAATTTTTATTGTGAGCTTCGAAAGACACTTTACTCAATGAGAGATCTCGAAGGCTTCGCCTTCAGACTTACCTGCTTTCTTAGCCAGGTAAGGGAGTTTTGGGTCCCTCCTGCCTATAAGAAGCTAAGATGCTGATGGATAAGTCGTAAAATTACCAAGTTAACTTACTTGACCAGGGTACACGACGGAACGTGCTCTGCTCTTCGCTTAAACTTCGAAATTTATCGTGAATATATCTCAATTTGTAGAAAGGCACTTTGCCAAATAATATACTCTTAAATTTAATTTCAAGTCTCTTTTCTCAGAGTCGGAGAATATCCGTATATTTTCAAAGTCAAAAATAACACAAAAATGCCCAAGTATTCGCTCAATACGCGCAAAATATTCCCGTACGAAAGAAGGCTGAGGTAGCAGGGTGGCACTCGCTATTTTTCTCAAAGATAGTATTCTTCGGAACCGAATAGGAAGATTTTGCTTCCGTCCACTCCTACTATCCGTTCAAGACACGAAGGCCCCTCCAAAATAGCTGCAAATTTTGGTAATTTACTCGTAAGAAAAAAATCGCACAAAAAGACAGCTTACACCATGATAAATCTTACTGTATTGCGCTTAAAGCAAGTCCCCATTTGTTTATGTAGAAAAATTGGTTTGCAAAATAGCCTTAGCGAAAAGATGAAAACCGTGGTTTTTTCACGTCACTCTGTCCTCGCTTGATTTTCGGTGACGACATCTTTGAACTGAACAGTGTGCAAATTTTGAAAAAAATCATATAGATGCATTGACATTTTGACCACACATACGTTAAAACAAAATTTAAATATATTATTAACAATTAACGTAAAATGAATTTGAACGTGACTATGCTATCTCTCGTAATATACGTAGTAGAGAGTTGTATTTTGACTTAAACTATTCAGAAAATTTCAACAAATGCAATCGAATAATAATTAGGAATGACAGCCTTGAAACATATTAATTAATA
This sequence comes from Andricus grossulariae, assembly GCA_011634705.1. Lineage (NCBI taxonomy): Eukaryota > Metazoa > Arthropoda > Insecta > Hymenoptera > Cynipidae > Andricus > Andricus grossulariae. The sequence goes on along the minus strand of JAABKJ010075445.1, from coordinate 99,608,360 downwards.
ACGAATGAACCTGGAAGACCGATGAATGGTAGTGTGGGTGTAAGGTTACTATGGAGTATGAACTGTGTCATTATGGGATATCATAGCTAAAGGTCACCTCGGGGGGTCTATTCCTTTTTTTCAGGTAGTAGCTACTTTTTTTCAAGGAGTAGACCCTTCAGCTATTGTATCTAGCTGTGTCCTCACACCCACACTACCATTCATCGGTATTCCAGGTTTATTTGTTATTAACCAATAGGTTTCAAGATTGTCATTCCTAATTATTATTCGCATGCATTTGTTAAAATTTTCTAAGCAGTTTAAGCCAAAATACAACTCTCTACTACGTATATTACGATAGATAGCATAGTCATGTTCAAATGAAAATTTAAGAAAAACTCGGACGTTAACATCTTTGAATGGTAATAATATCCTCCAAATATTAATTAGATTAAACTCACGTTTATAAAATTGGTACATTTGTCGCAGTTGAAAAATACGTATAGTACTTACCTGCAAAAAGGTAGCTATAAAGAACAAGAAAATATCTGCTGCAGCCTCCGTCGCGTAATTGGTTAACACTCCACTCGTGGACAGTGTCGTTCCCGGTTCAAATCCGGGCTGAGGCAGATTTTCTCTTATTCTCAAATTTTATTTGTCCGAAGTAATCATATTAAAATCAAAATTTATAATTATTGAAAATTTAAAAAAATTTGGACGTTAACATTTTGAATGGTAATAACATCCTCCAAATATTAATTAGATTAAACTTACCTTGATCAAAAATGGTACATCTGTCGCAGTTGAGAAATACGTATAATACTTCCCTGCAAAGTGGTAGCTATGGAGAACAAGAAAATACCTGCTGCAGCCTCGGTGGTGTAATTGGTTAACGCTCCACTCATGTATAGTGGCGTTCCCGGTTCAAAGCCAGGCTAAGGCATATTTTTTCTTGTTTCTGAAATTTTATTTGTCCGAAGTAATCGTTTTAACATCAAAATTTATATTAACCAAAAATTTTATTACATTTGTAATTACAAATTATATAATTTATCATAAATAATTATGTCAGTAAGTAACTTCGCGCAAAAAAGATCGATTACCAGAAAAAAAGGAGATAGTTTATAAATTAAAAATGAAATTTCAATACGTACCTGCTTCAAAAAATATTTTTTTTTTAAACAGCTCCACTGAAGTTATTATTTTGTCTAATCAATAATCTTTGAAACCCCTTTTAAGGATTTGTGCGAAAACTAACGGTAAATCCTAATTTATTAAATTAATTATTCACGTATGGACAAAGCAAATGTGAAGAGATAATAAATACACAAATTACCGGGTTTTGAAAATATACTTTCATGAATTATAAAATCTCTGAATTTCAAAATGACAGGACTTTAAATTTATCGCAAAGCTAAAAATCTTAATAATATCCAAAATTAAAATTTACGAACTATTTAATTGTGCAATTATTAAATTCTACAAATCCTTTTGATTCCCCGAATTTAATATTGACAAAAATATATAATTATTATTTTATATTTCTTTTATAATTAATTGTCTTGTATTGGATTTTATTACTCTCCCTTTTACGGGTTTGAGGGCTCCGTTCCCTCTATATCTTCAACAATTTCACTTAACCACTATGCCTTATGTTTATTTTAACCTATAATCGCTTCGCCTTCTTATTATTTACAAGTTCTTAAATATTAGCTTACTAACTATTTCCTATATTAAGTGCGCAATATCTTCCAGGTCTTCCGTTTCCTCTTACCATTGCTCTTCAAGCTTTTCCAAGTGACGCAACTCTGATTTTCCTTATACATAATCCAATTTTGGTTTTCTCCTCCCCCATGCATTCTCTCTTCCCTTTTCTCTTCTAAGCTCTTCGTCCATTTTTCCCCTTGTTCACAACCACGCAGTATCCACCTAACTTTATCTACCACGCTCTTTCCGCCTTCCTCTTCTCCTCTACATCTCTCCAACATGTGCTCTCACGATTCCCTTTCATAACCACATACCCTACACATTTTCATTTCTTCACTCATCCAATATTTACACTCATTCATGCCTTCTCCCACTCTGAAACGTATCATCCTGGATCACCTGCACTCCTTTTTCAATTTCCCCAGATATTCTGAGACCTCTTCCAACTTGACGAATCTCTACCATTTATTATATTTTGACTCCATAATCCATTCCCTTATAACTTGCCATCTCTACTCCTTCCATATTGAATGTCCCGTGTTACCTCTCCTCCCTCCAGTTAGTATTTCCTGCAGGCATACTTGTGCAGCTTTGCTACCCTTACCACTCTTAAGTTTCTCTTTGAAATTCTAAACCCTTTTTCTCTGCCTTATCACCAATTTCTCTCTCCCTGTTTCTTCTCTTAAAATATAACCTGGGCAGTTCCAGCTCACTCCCACAACCCATCTCAGAAATCTCTCTTGCATGTTTTCTACCTTTTTGTACTCCTTCCACCACCAAATTTCCACTCCATATTACATCACTGACCATACTAGTGAATCAAAGAGCCATACTCTTATCTTCCAGTCCTCTTTGAATCTTCTTTGTGCAATCCCCCACACTTGACCCATCACCTTACTCGCAAATACCATCCTTTTTTCCACCTGAAACTCATTTCCACCACCCGCTTCGAACCAAAATCCTAAATAGCAAAATTCCTCCACGCTTTCCACCATTTCCCCATATATCTTCCATCCATACTTTACTTCATTCTTTCTCTTCCTGAAACATACTATCTTTGTCTTCGTCACATTAATTGTCAAAATCAAAACATATGTACATAATATTTTGAAAATTGAATACATAAAATCATTTCAGATCATCGCAAACATTAAAAAATATATATATAATTATAATGAAGGTATTTAAAAAAAATGTTATGAAAATTATAGCCAATATTCAATTACATAACCTTAAAGTGAATAATCAATTTATGTTACTTCATTAAAGAATATTAAACTTCAATCTTGATGTAATTTGGCCGTTTCTTTTATTACATTCTTATTTATTAATAATCTTTTTAATTATTTCACAAAATGTAATTTTAAACAGAATCAGTTTATGTGACATAATTGAAAATAATTCAAATTCAATCTTTATGTAATTCAATTTTTTGAAAAAAATTAATCAATCAATAGTTAATAATATTTAATTCATCATTTCATAACATAAAAATTAATCAACGATATTATTTGCATTGAAACATCCAAATAATTTTTATCTTATATTATTCTAAAAATTTAAATTATTTATAATCTTTTAATCGTATCCAATATTCAATTACATAACGATTCCTACTATGTACTATACCACAATCTTACACAAGATGTAGGTTTACCTTTTTTTCATATGAATTCAAAATATATTTTTCATTTTGAATTGCATTTAAATACATTTAATTTAGTCATGACCTTCAAAAATAATTCCAGAAAAAGTTAAAATTTATGTACATATTAATTAATCATATCACAACATATAAAGTAATAAACAGTCATTTTCAGTAAAAACTTCAAATAATTTTTGCTTTGTATTTTTCTGAAAATTAGAATTAATAATAACCTTTTGAACTAATTTCATATGAAAATAAAATATATATTGTACATATAATATTGAAAGCAGACTTCAGATACTTATTGCACAACATCACCAAAATTTACAAAAATTATACAATTGGAATAAAGGTATTTTAAACATGAATAACCTTTTATGATCAAAATTATAGCTTATATTTAATTACATAGCCTTTAAGCAAATAATCAGTTTGTGTACATACTTACTTTAAGAAAATTGAAATTTAATCTTTATATAAGTTATTATTGTAAAAAAAATAATCAGCTCATAATTAATTATTCTATTCACAACATAAAAAGCATTAAACTATAATTTTCATCCAGGCACGCAAGTAATTTTTAATTTACATCTTTAAAAATTTTTTACTATCATTTCTAAAGATTTGATATCTTAGTAACCTTTCATAGTAATTTGGAAAAAGTTGATACATATCTACATATAATTTTGAAAATTAAATTCAGGTAATCATTTCACAACATCACAAACATTGATAGAAATTACATAATTTTCAATAGAGGTATTTTAAATGTGAATAAACTTTTATTTTGCAAATTATAGCCACTAATCAATTACATAACCTTAAAGTAAATAATCAACTTAGGCACTTAATTAAAACAGATTGAAATTCAATCTTTATGTAATTCAATATTGTGAAAAAAATTAATAATATAATAATTAATCAATTAGCTTGAAAAATAAAAGCATTCACCAATGACTTTTATTAAAACATGTCATTAATTTTTACTTTACATTTTTTTTTAATTTTTACATTCATTTCTAAAAATTTAATTTATTCTCAACCGTTTGTACTAATTTCAGAAAAAATAAAACATATTTACCTTTATTTTTGAAAACGAAATTCAGATACTCATTTTACATAATCAGGCACATTTGAAAATTTATTTAATTGTGATAAGGGTATTTTAAATATAAGTAAACTTTTATTACACAAATCATACCCAATATTCAATTATATCATATTTAAGTAAATGATCAATTTATATTACTTATTTTAGACAAAACTAAATTTTAATCTTTATTTGATTTTTCATCGTGAAAAAATTAATCTTCTAATAATTAATTAATCATTTCACAAAATAAGAATCTTTAGACTATAATTTTTAATAAAAAATTCCAAAATTTTTACTTCATTTTTTTAAATATGAATTTTCATTTATGAAAATTTGAATTATTAATAACCTTTTAAGCTCATTACAGAAAATGTAAATTTTAATAGAATAAGTTAATAACTGAATAATCAGTTGACAACATAACAAGCGTTAAACAATTATTTTCATTAAAATATACAAATAATTTTTAAATTATATTCTTATTTCAATTTCAAATTGCATTTCTATACATTTAATTTATTAATTATTGATAATTATAATTATTATTAATTGTATAAGAGGTATTTTAAAGAAAAATCAAACTTTTATCACAAAAATAATAGCCCACATTCAATTACACAACCTCAAAATAAATAATCAGTTTATGTTACTTAATTGAGAAACCAATTTAATTCAATCTTTATTTAATTTAAAATTTTGAACAAAATGAATCGACTAATAATAATCAATTAAACTGTTTACAACATAACTCAAAATTTGGAAAGTTTCAAACATTTTGAAATGTAAATGAACTATGACTAAAACATTAAATCGAAAATGAATTTTTCAAAATACTAATAAAATATTACAAACGTTAATGAAAAGCTTTCTTTAAAAAAATGAGTCATAGGAATCGTATATATACCGAAATATCAATGCATATTCTTCCCCTAAGCTTCTTATGAAAACAAACATCTCGAGTTCAACTAAACACAGATCGCCCATCGTCGATGAGATCGCATTATGGTTACTCAACTGGATAGAACTGGATTGAAATGAAAACTGTATTGAAATGAATTCAACCAGATTTTCAATTGCGCAATATTTCAAAGTTTGTTTTTAACCCTCTGGGCAACAGGTGGGTCCAGGCGGACCAGAAGCTTTTTTTCAAGTGAATTTTCTGAAAAGGGAAGCATCGAGGGGGCGGAGCAAATACGATGTAAATTAGGGGAAAAGTATAGGCTATCCGACGAGCATAGGGCCTTCCTCAGTTGAAGCCTGGTTTTCGTACAGGACGGTCCCAAAGCGAGTCTAGGGTCTCTACGGACCCATGGTATGCTTGATAAGTTGAAAAGTGAATAAAAAAATTTGAGTGAATTTTTCCATTGAATATTGCTTATTCAGCTTATTTGAGAGTGTTTTAGTGGAAAAAAAATATAGATTGGAAAATAAGAGTCCAGGCTACTTTGAAGCAGGTACGAACACAATGTCTCTATTACTGTTAGCTAAAACGTTCTTAGATGAAATAAATATATTGTATTATGAAATAGTAAGGTTATTAGCAATTTCCTACTCTTTCAATAGTAAGAATGGCAGACATAGATGAAGCTGAAGTTGTAAGACTTCTATAGGAAGAAGTGTTAGAAGAAGATGGCGCCACGTCTGAAGAGGAAGACGCCGAATCAATCTCCTGCGATCGATGAGGAAACTGGTAAACCGCTAGCCATTCTTGATTATAACAGGACAAAGGGCGGCACGGATTTATTTGACCAGTTTTGTCATCGATACACGACCACGAGAAAGACGTACCGATGGCCTCTCAGAATATTTTACGGAATGCTTGACCAGTCTGGCGTAAATAGTTGTATTCTTTATAATTTTAATTATATTAATGAAAAACTCCCCCACCGTCAGTTCCTTATTCAATTAAGTGCGGGCTTAATAGAACCTCACCCTCGTCAGCGACTGACGACTGCGACGCTACAAAAAAGCTTGAGGTCTTGCATTATTTCAATGCTGGGTATTGAAGGTTCTCCAGCTCATGAAAGAAGCGACCATTTGCAAAAGAAAGCACGCTGTCACTAAGGTAAATCGAGTTTGGACAGAAAAACATCGACGGCATGCATCCTGTGCCACGTCCCCATATGCATGGAGCACCGCCGCGCGGTGTGCGTGTGTTGCTCAGATGAGTAATTAGGATAAATAGTTAGTATTTTTCAATAATAATTTTTGTTCATTTTAGTTTATAAGATGTATACCCTTAATTTTACTCCACTTTATACCAATAAATGCAAAATACTTTCACAAATAAGCTTTTATCACATTTTTTACCTTCTTTGTTTATTTAAACAATTGTTAGTTGACAATATTTTTTTTTTTTTTTGCATTTTGGTTACATAGCTGACACTTTAAGCTTTAGTTTACACTCATAGTTTGTTGAAAAAGTGCAATTAAAAAATAAATAACAGCCCAAAATGTAAGTATTCAAATTTGGCAAAAAGTGCACCTTCACTCGATGAGATAAATATACTTTTTGGAAAAAATAGAAAAACCACTTGAACAGTTTTATAGGTAAAAGTCTACAGATTAAGAAACCCACTGATTTTTTTTAATTACATGAAAAACAACAGAAATAACCTTAATAAACCGAAGTCATTTTTGCAATTTTTTCGAATTTTTGTTTACATTTTTTCAAATAAAATTTAAACAAATCAAGATAGCGTTTTCGCACTGGTCTAATATTTTTCTAGACATTCTTCCGAGTTCATTTCACCCCTATTTACATAAAAACATGCAATTTAAACATAATTAAAAGATGATTGAATTTGTCGGGTTCCTGCGCACCCAGCTGTTACGCAAGCGGTATCCAGAAAAAGCTGGTGCCCAGAGGGTTAAATACAAAATTAACAAAAATTATTATAAAAAATCCAAACACAAATTTTCCGAAATGTCAAAAGCTTTAATTAAAAAATATAAACGGTACTTAAAATTTGGAAATTTTCAAACACTTTCAAATGTAAATGAACTATGACTAAAACGTTGAATCGAAAATGAATTTATCAAAATACGAGTGCGCCTGGATCGTCGACTCACAACTGTTAGTTATTTTGGATGTTGGCACAATTTGAATTTTAAAAAAGTTCTCGTAGAATACGTGCTAAACTACCTGGTGCACCAAGTGCACTTTAACAGGGTTGCGGCCAGATATTACTGTTTGATATAGGCTTAACAAAACACCATGAGAATTCACTTTCCCAACGATGAATTTATTCGGTGATACTAGTACCCTAGCGGGTAGGCTTATCTTGAAAACGGGAGATTCTGCATCTCCGTACCCAACACGATGAAGGTCAAGAGTTTCCACGTTTTTAATCTCGTAACCAGGAGGAATAGGATATTTGGTTAGAGGAGGAGCAGGATGTCTGTCAGCAATAGCAACACTTGATAGAGGAGGAGAAGGATTATAAGGAAGATTTTCTAGACCAGGGAGGCCGGCACTTGAACTTGATCCTGCAAGAAGAATTATAGAAATGGATAATCTTAATACTTGTAATCAAATTTTTTAAATAGGGTTATTTTCAATGACATGCACACCCAGAAAAACAATTTTCTTGATTCAACAAAACCGCTTGGTTGACCGGATTTGGTTGATTTCAGAAAACATGTTCGCTGAATGAAAAATTTTTTCCTTCCGTTGACCAAATACGGTTGTTCAAATGAGTGAAAGTTTTTGGTTGCATCGTTTTGTTGACTATAGGAAATGTTTCACTCATTCCACACTTTTCCTTCGTTTGATCTACCAAGTGACTTAAGAAAGGATTTTCCTTGGAAATTTCTTGCATTTTTTACAAAAAATATCGTGTGCAACAGGTGCTGAAAGTAGACAGTTGCAACTCTGATGAAGTTTACAGTACTTCTCATCAGCTAATCTGCGGGTCGTTTCCGGCTCCATTATCTTGTGCAAAATACACTTAATCAACCAGATAATCATACTGAGACCGATTTTTTTCAAATACTGACAGTGCTACCAACTTAAATTCGAATGTAAAAAACTCATTTTCGAATAGGCACTTTCTTGCCTATTTCTTTGAATGTATTCGAAATTGAACTAACTTGACGCTATATTATACAGGGTGCTCCAGTATTCAAAAAACATTTTCATATTTTTGAATTCCATTCAAAATGGCATCGAAAATAATTATAAACAAATTTGCTAAATTTAATAATTATCGAGTAATTAACAATTAAAGATTAATCAATCAGAAACACGCGTTAGACGGTCGACAGTCCATGTGCCATCAAAAAGAGTGTGTGCATAAACAAGATCAGATCGTATAATTTCTCCTCCTTTCGCTTTTCCAGTAAATTGTGACTCTCTGGTGTACCTTCACACGACAACGAGATACAAAAATTAAAAAATATATTATCCACAATCAACCAAATTAGACAACATTCTCATGAATTCTGTAAAATTCCCTTGAATTCTGTAGAATTTTTGAAAACTCAGTAGAATTCTCCTGAATTGTGAAGAATTCTTCTGAATTCAACAGAATTTTCTCAAAAGCAGCAAAATGCGCTCTAATTCTGTGGCATTCTGTTGATTTCAGTAGAATTCTTTTGGATTCAGTGGAATTCTCTTGAATTTGGTATAATTCTCATGAATTCAGTAGAATTCTGTTGAATTATGTAAAATCCTCTTGAATTCAGTAGCATTCTTTTAAGTTCAGCAGAACTTTCTATAATTCAACAGAATTCTCTAACGAATTCTGTAAAAATATGTCGTAAATTCAGTATAATTCTCTTGCATTATGTAGAATTTTCCTAAATTGTGTATAATTTGTTTAATTCGGCAGAATTCTCTTGAATTCAGTAGAATTCTTCTAGGTTTGGTAGAATTCTCTTGAATTTGGTCAAATTATCGTGTTTTCTTTCAATTTCAGCAGAATATTCTTGAAATCAGCGAAATTCTTTCAAATTCAAGAAAATATTCTAGAGTTAGGTAGAATTCCCTTGAATTAATCATAACTCTGTGAAATTTAGTAGAAATACCTTGTAAAAATAGTAGAATTCTCTTCAATTCAGTAGAATTCTCTTACGTTTGGCAGAATTCTCTTGAGTTGAACAGAATCCTCTTGAATTTAGTAGAATTCTCTTGAGTTTGGCAGAATTCTCGTGCAATCTGTAGAATTCTCTTGAGTAAAGTAGAAATCTCTTGATCTTTATTATGTTCCAAGAAATATGTACATTAGCTTAAAGAAAGAGATAGACGAGTGGATATAAAAGGCCGAGGTTCAGCTTAGCTGCTTTACAACCTAACCTTCTACAAACTAACTTAAATATTTACTGAAAAAAAATACTTGTTAACGCTAACTAGCTTAAGAGGAGAAAAAAAATTAATGTACAATCGTGAATCGTAAATTGCGGGACTAAAAATACAGGATCATATTATATATAAATCGCTGATGAGTAGCTTTCTCGCACGTGACAAGTTCTTAACGAATTCAAGGCTCCACCCGCAATTTTTGGTACATTTCATTTCTCACAGATTGAGCACTATACGAATTAATCGGATCTTTAAGATTCGAATTCAAAAAGAATATCAATTTCAAATTCAAATCACTATAAATTGATTAGAAAAATATTCGAACATTATTATAAATTTCAGTGAAAACCATTAAATTAATCTCTGGAACCTGTAAAAAAAGTCCTAAAAATGCCATGATTTTTATACGAGGAAAAAAAAAGCTTTGCAACTTTGTTCTAAACATTAAAGTCAGTTGAGAATTTCTTCGAACTCAAAAAGAATATCCGTTTCAAATTTAAATCACTATTAATTGATTAGAATAATATTCGAACATTATTGTAAAACTCAGTGAGAACCATTATATAAATCTCTGGAACCTGACAAAAAATCCTAAAAATGCCATGATTTTTATAAGAGGATAAGAAAGGCTTTCAAACTTCCTTCTAAACATTAAAATCAATCGAGAATTCCCTCGATTTCAAAAAGAATAACAATTTCAAATTCAAATCACTATAAATTGATTGTAAAAATAGTTAAACATTTTTATGACATTCAATGAAAACCATTACATTAATCTCTGGAACCTGTCAAAAAGTCCTAAAAATGCCATGATTTTTATAAGAGGAAAAAAAAGCTTTTGAAACTTCCTTTTAATAATTAAAATCAATCGAGAATTCCCTCGAATTAAAAAAGAATATCAATTTCAAATTCAAATCGCTGTCAATTGATTAGAAAAATATTCGAACATTATTTTAAAATTCAGAGAAAACCATTAAATTAATCTCTGGAACCTGTCAAAAAGTCCTAAAAATTTCAGGAGTTTTATACAAGGAAAAAAAATCTTTGAAACTTCCTTCGAAACGTTAAAATCAATCGAGAATTCCCTCGAATTCAAAAAGAATATCAATTTCAAATTCAAATCACTATAAATGTATTGGAAAAATATTCGAACATCATTATAAAATTCAGTAATATCCATTAAATTAATCTCTGGAATCTGTCAAAAAGTCCTAAAAATGCCCTGATTTTTATGAGAGGTAAAACAAGCTTTGAAACTTCTTTCTAACCATTAAAATCAATCGAGAATTCCCTCGAATTCAAAAAGAATAACAATTTCAAATTCAAATCACTATAAATTGATTAGAAAAATATTCGAACATTATTACTTGGTATTTACCATTATCACTTTTTCACACTCACAATTTTCAAATAGTAAATAAGACTTTTTATAAACGTGAATACTAATTTTTGCTCCCTCGAGTTTAGAATAATACATACAGAAATACCATCATCTCTTATTATAATAGGAATCTTTATGGCAGTACCCCGATTATCCCTAAATTTCTACATTTTATTTTAATTATGGATATAGAATTAACCAAATATTGATATCGAAAGTCTCTCCGTGTATTCGCTTAGATATGAACAATAACAATTTTCCGCTGTCATAAATAATCAAATAGGATGTAAATCAACAGGAAAAACAAATTTTTCCGCACAATTTTTTCTTAAAAGTCTAAATATTCGAAACGAATATTCAATTTTTTCATCTAATCGGTGAAGTGCGTGTCGTCTAAAATCCTTCGAGAAGCAACATATTTCGTGCTGAGATGATTCTGTGACTTGAGCTCGCACAGCCTGCCCGATTGGAAACGAATTCGGCCATGATTACTTTAATATTTATTTATTATTTTGCATTATATTTTATTCTCAGCTATTCTGAAATATGTATCATTTCAAAAAATTTATCTTATTACAATTTATAACACGCATTGGCATTGTAACAAAAGTATTTTCATTGTTTTGCTCCTATAATTTGAGAAAATCGTATCCTATTTTTAAAAAATTGTTACTAAATACGCATCATGGCGTAAGGTGGTTCTAAGAAAATTTGTAGATATAATTCAGGCGAAAAATTTTGTTAAATAAAATGATATTGTAGCTTATGTCCTTTTTTCCAAAAAGTTAATTTTTTATTTTCAATATATGTTTATAACAAAAGTTTATAACTATTTGAAGATAGTGTTTGTTAGAACCACTTTTCTTGTCATTTTTTTCGTTTCTTGTGTCCTTTTTCCAAAAATTTAATTTTTTTATATTTAATCCTATATTGTATGATTGAAAGAAAGTCGTCACGTCCTATCTAAAAGTCACTAATAACAAACTTTCAGATTCTTTCTGGATTAACAACTTTTATCGAATAATTTTTTTTCGTACCTTTTGTCGCTTTTCAACAAAATTTAATTTTTTTACATTGAATGTTATCTTTTACGATTGAAACAAAACTACCAACGGCCGCACAGTGGGATGAAATAAAAAAACGAGGTTCAAAATAATTTGTAGCTGGCAATTTTTAACCAATTTTGGATTTTTTTTTAGTAAAATTCAGCATCAAATTTTGAAGAGAGTTATGTGGCTTGATTTTTTAATTGTATTTTGTTTAAACTTTTATTTAAATGCAAAGTTGGCAGTACCATGCATTTAAAAAAAAATGCAGAGCCCAAAATTTGGCTTTTGGGTATTAAATGAGCCTTAAATGAGCACTTGATTCTGGCATAGGTTATACATTGTTTGAGCATGGTGGTACTTCCAGGTTTACCCACCTAGTTATTGTAATCTCATAACAATGAAAGTGTTATTCGTGGTAGGTATACAAAAGTAGCCGTCTGCTCGCAGCGGGGAGCCTGCCTCGGAGCCTGCCGAGCTACCGGGGCCGGGGTGGCATCCCCCTACCCGGACTCGAAATTTCTTATACATATTATATACCCTTCAATCCATTTCTCGTTTTCGCAACCAAATCTATTCTTTGCTGGTCCATGTGTCCTTGAAAATTGATGCCAAACTTGAAAGACGAAGATGGGAATCACATGATAATTAAAAATTTAATAATAATTGAGTTCAGGGGATTATGATATTATAAAAAGAATTTTGGGTAGTGAATTTAAAATATTGTAAATGATGCTGAGAAGTATTTTATTAAATAAAAAAAATCTGCCCAATGCCCGAAAATTCTCATCGCGTGATGCGCGCGCGGCTCGAAAGGTTAAGCGCGCCTAAGGCGCGCGCCTGTTGGAGCTCGCGCTTCGCGCTCGGTCTTTATACTTTCCCCACGTTTGTGCACAGACCTTTTAAAATTAAATTCCAAAGCATCGACAACTGTAATTTGATGATCGTAAATTCTCTTTTGTTGAAGCTCCTTAAGCTTTAACGAACACATTCTCATCACGTATATTGTGCTTCGTACTCGATTTTGTCAAAATTGCGAGATTTTCTACACATCAAATGTATTTATACTAATTTCTATATCTCGGTCCGGGACTGATTATTCAGATATTACAAAATAAAATAAAAACTTTATTTTGCATGATTGCTTTAATATTTGTTCTTTATTTTGCATCATTCTTTATTCTCAGCTACCCTAAAAAATTTATCATTTTAATAAATGTATATTATTACATCGAGACGGGACAAGTCCCAGAAGATTTGAGAAAAGCGATTATTGTACCAATATACAAAATAAAGGGAGATCAAAGCAACTGCAATAATTACAGAGGTATCAGCTTACTATGTACCGTAAGTAAAATATACTCAAAATAACTTATTCGTAGGGTAATTGAAATTACAAAAGAAAAGATATGGGAAGTCCGAGGTGGATTTATGCCCGGAAGATCATGTACAGATAAGATATTTAGCTTAATACAGATCGCAAAAAAAAGCTTAAGAGTAGAAAAGAAAGTTTTCTGTGCATTTGTTGACCTAGAAAAAGCATTTGACAAGGTAAATAGAAGTAAACTTTGGGAAGTCCTCAAAGAGTACGGAGTACATGGATGGCTTCTACAAGCAATACAAACAATATATGCAGGTAGCAAAGTGAGTGTAAGGGTAAATGGGAAACTGAGTGACTGTTTCGATATTATACAAGGCGTAAAGCAAGGATGCGTTATGTCCTCATGACTATTTATCATGTTTATGGACAAGTGTCTAAGAATGACTCTCTTCGATGAAGAAGGTGTAGATCTCGAAACAGTGAAAGTGCGTGGTTTGGGTTCTGCAGATGACAAGGTTTTCATGGCAGAATCAATTGAGGACTTGCAAAGAATGTTGAATAAACTTGATACAAGCATGAAAAACATGGGCCTCAAAATTAACTTATATAAAACAAAGGTAATTGTGTTTAAAGGATAAAGAAAGAAAACAATGTGCAACATTGTTCTGAATGATGCGCGATTAGAGCAAGTTGACAAATACATATATCCAGGTAGCCTATTCACTAGCAACGGTAAAATAGATAGAGAGTTAGATAGGCGCATTAATGAAGGTAAGCAGATTATCGGTAGAGCAGGGTCTATTCTCAGCAATAAAAACAAATCAAAAAAAGCTAAAATGACCTTATACAATACGTTATTTGTGCCGGATGTACTATACGGTAGCGAGACATGGACATGTCAAGAAATAGACCAGAGTAAAATTAACGCGATTGGCATTAAACCTCTGCGCATAATATGCGGGAAAACGCTGATGCACAAAGTCCGAAACGGGATAATCCTCAAAGAATGTGGTACAGGGGAGACACTAATTGATATATGGGAAAGAAATCAGTCAAGGTGTTTCGGACATCTTGAAAGAATGAAATATGAACGACTGACCAAACAGGTGTATGAAGGTAAAGTGAATGGCAGAATGACCAGAGGTAGACCGCCAAAAGAATGGTTAGAATCTGTAAATGAAACATTAATTCGAAGAGACATAAGCCATAGAAACACGAGAGCTTGCATGAAAAAATGCATGGACGTGCAGGAAGTTAGAGTAGTATGCCAGGACAGAAAAGTTTGGCGACAAATAGTTTATAAAAAGAATGTGAGTAGAGTGAATAACTTATAGTGCATAAAGCGCTATTTGAAATTCAACAGTTTTGTAGAAAATTCGTCTTTCCGGCTTAAAAATTCAACAATTTGGTTAACATTTTTTTAATTCTTGTCTGAAAAATCTTTTGGTGTAGAAAATTCAACTCTTTGGTTAAAAATCGTTTTTCTTGGGTTCAAGTTGAATTTTTTTAACTGGAAATGTAACTTTACCAGCTTTGGTTTGAAATTCATCATTTTAGTTGAAAATTTAACTATTTATTTTTTATTGAATAATTTTGTTTTTAATTAGTTTATTAAACTGAAAATGTAACTCTTCCATTTTTGGTTGAAAATTAAACGTTTTAAATTGAAAATACATCTTTTTTGATAGAAAAATATTCTTCTTGGTTTGAAATTCTTTTTTTTATTAAAAATACAACTGTTTGGTTAAAAAATTAACTTTTTGCTAACAATTCGCCTTTTGGGTTAAAAAATTCAACGTTTTATTTGAAAATTCATCTGTTTGGCTGAAAATTTGACCATTTTGTTAGGAATTCTTTTTTTTCAAACAATTTTTTTTTACTGAGAATTGAACTTTTCTATTTTAGATTGATATCTTATCTTTTCTGGCTGAAAATTAAACTTATTGGTTGAAAATTCATGTATTTTGTTTCAAATTCATCTTTTTTTAGTTAAATTGGAAAGTGTTTAGATTCAAATAAATAAATTAATTATTCAGAAATGAAAATAAATAAAAAAAATAACAAAAAATAAAAATAAAGATATAAAAATTAAATTCAAATCGAAAAGTTGAAAATTTGTTTTTTTTAGTTTTATAATTCATCTCTTTTAGTAGAAACTTCATCTTTTTTTTGTTAAAATGTCAACTTTCACATTTTTTGTTGAGAAATCCTTTTTTGTAGGATAAAAATGCAACTGTTTGGTTGGAAATTAAATTTTGGTGAAAAATTAGTCTTTCTGGTTGGAAAACTCACTGTTTTAGTTAAAAATTTCATCTCTTTGGTTTAAAATTTGATTATTTTATTGAAAATTAATTTCTTTTTGTTTAACATTCTTCGTTTTTGATAGAAAATTAATCTAGTTGGTAGAACTTTTTTTTTTAAATTCATGTTTCATAGGATTTATAAGATTTTAGGACATTTGTAAAGATTTCAAGATTTCACGGGATTTCAAGGAATTTTATAAGCTTTTTTTGTAGGATCACATAAAAAACCCCATAAGTGAAGAAATAGGTTTTTCGCAAGTTTTTGGTGATATTTATGACTTTTTTGCGTTTTTTAAAATAAAAATTGTTTCTAATACATAAAATACTACTTTATGCTAATGATGAGATATTCAAATGAATTGTTTAAACAATTTATTATTATTTTTAGTATTTTTTTCTTAGAATAGAGATAGAAAGTCGTGGTTTTTTCAAATATTTTGCACTTTTTGCCCAATTTTGAAATGAAGAGAGTTAATGGTTTATTAATTTTAACGAACCTAATTGTTTATACAATTTATCATTATGTTTAATAATATTCTCTTAGAATAATGCTAGAAAATTGCAGTTTTTGCTGAAATTTTCCACTTCTGTTTGCTTTTCGCTTGGTGTGAGTTCAATAAATAATTAGAGTTACCAAAATTATTTGTTTAAAAAATGTATTATCACTAGTGATGATATTCAATTTAAATGATGCTAGAAAGTTACGGATTTTTCTGAAAGTTACAACTATTTGTCTACTTTTCACATAGGGTGAATTAATAATTAATTCAATTTAGCAATAATAATTATTGAATGAAGCAACAAGACTCTAGCACTTATCTAAGAGAAAATAGTTATAAACAATAATAAATTGTTGAAAAAACTCTTTTTATTAACTAGCATTAATTATTGCCTCACTAAGTGAAAAGTGGGCAAAAAGTTAAAAATTTCAGAAAAAACCCGCATCTATCTGGCACTAATACAGATGAAGATAGTTCTCGAAAATAACAATTTGTTTAAACAATTATTTTTTCTCAACTTAAATAATTATTAAGTCACTGCAAGTGAAAAATAGACAAATAGTTAAAAATTTTAGAAAAAAACCTTAACTTTCTACCATTAAGCAAAGACAATATTTTCAACAATAATAATAAATTATTTAAACAATTCGTGTTGTTAACCTGAATTATTTATAACTTCACTCTAATTCAAAAATGCATAAAAAGTTAAAAAATCGGGGAAAAACCGCAGCTATCTAGTATTAATATAGAAGGAGACAGTTATAAACAATAATAACTTGTTTAAACAATTATTTTCGCTATATGAAATTGCATATCAATTTACTCCAAGTGAAAAGTGAACAAAAAGGTTGAAAATTTCAGAAAAAACCGCAGTTTTCTAGCATTATTCAAATTGAATATTAATAATAATAATAATGAATTGTTTAAACATTAATTTTTCAAAGTAAAAAATCATTTTTTGAAAAATTTTTTTAATTTTGTAATCTTGCAAAATTCAAAATTTTTGCCTTAAAATCTTCTACATTCTTCTTAAAAATCAATTGTTGAAATTTTTTTAAAACATCTTAATATCGTTTAAAGTGATTCGAATATTTCATAATTTTCTTTTAACTGAAAAAATTTAAAAATTGCTTCAAAGTCTTCCAGATTCTGTTTCGACATTTTTGGAAATATTTTGATGTCCTTTAAATGAAACTGTTATTCTTTTGAAACCTTTCAAAATTATTGAAAAGCATCTTTTTTCGAAATCATCAAAAATCTGCATTTTGTTTTAAATTTCTTGAAATCGTTCCAAGGTTAACATTCGTTTTGAAATTGTTTCTAAACTTTTCA
>JAABKJ010075445.1:99377383-99590738 GCA_011634705.1 Andricus grossulariae | reverse complement strand
GTTTTAATATTTCTTAAACTAACACGAATTTTTTGTAAAATGTTATAAGCCTGCAGAATTGAAAAATGTTGCTTCAAAATTGTCTACATTATTTGTCGGAATTTTAGAGAATCATTTTTGAATATTCTCTTACAATAAATTTACTAAATAAAACATCATTTAAATTGTACCAGAAATTTTAAGAACACTGTTTCATTCTCTTGAAATTTTCAAAATTCTCAAGGCAAAATGCTCGTCAAAATTCTCTCCATTATTTCCGTTCATCACAAAAAACAAAAACTTGACAAAATTTCAGTCTAAAAGCCTTAAGACTTAATTCTAAAGCAAAACAGAAAATTTGAAAGTCCGTTTTTATGATATAAAAAGCACAAAATTTCACATTTTTCACCAAAAATTTGTATTTCAGAATAAAAACCATTGTAATTTAAATAATATTTGAAATCTGTAGACATTTTTGGATTGTGTTAGTCTTTATCCTCGGAAATCGATATTTCTGACAAGAATAGTTATATTTTAAAAAAGATTCACAACTTTGAACAATTGTAGGTTATATTAGCATTTTAGACTAGAAATGTTTTGCTTTTTTTAAACGAAACTCATCAAAATTTGAACAAGATTCAGAATCTTTCAAGAATATTGCATTATGTTGGCGTTTTTCGTTGGAAATTTATATTTTTAATTTTTTTTTAAAGTTTCACAATTTTTGATAATATGAAGTTATGCTAGTGTTTTTCATGAAAAATTGGTACTCAAAACCAAAAATTAATATAATTAGAACAAGATCCAAAATATTTAAACAGTTTGGATAATGCTATTGTTTTTTTCCATAAATTGCTATTTTTAATGAAAAAGAAAGATTACAAATTTTTGAGAATTTTAGGTAATGTAAGATGAATGATTTTTTAACTATTTTGAATTAGGTTGGCGTTTTGCATAGGAAATTGGAATTCTTGAAAAAAAATCATTATATTTTAAACAAGATTGAGTATATTTCACCAATTTTGGTTAATGCTTCTTCAAATTTGAAATTGTTATATATATTAAAAAAATAGATATTTGAAACAAGATTTACAAATTTTTAACAATTTAAGGTTAGGGTGACATTTTGAATTGGAAATCGGTGATTTTAAACAAAAAAGATTAGGTTTGAATGAAGATTCACGACCTTGAACAATTGTTCAAATTTTATTTTAGTGTTTTTCATCTAAATTTTTTTTAAATCTCTTTAATAAAAAGAATACTTATTATATCTTGAAAATAATAACTTGTGTTGTTATTTTCGTCGCAAATTTGTATTTTAATTTCATAAATCAGATTTTGAAGAAAATTCGAATATTTAACATGTTGAGGTTATGTTAGCGTCTTACACAAAAATTTGTATTTTAGAACTAAAGCCATTACAATTCAAATAATATTTAAAATATGTAAACATTTTTGAATTGTGTTAGTGTTTTTTTTTTGAAATTGGTATTTCTAATAAGAATAATTATATTTTGAAAAATATTCACGGCTTTGAATAATTTTAGGTTATATTAAAATTTTAGACCAAAAATGGGTTTTTTAAAAACGAAACTCATTATAATTTGAACGAGATTCAGAATCTTTTGAGAATATTGGATTATGTTTGCGTTTTTCGTTAGAAATTTTAATTTTCTTCAATAGTTTAACAACTTTTGATAATATGAGGTTATGCTTGTCTTTTGCAAAAAAAATGGTATTTAAAACCAAAACTTCATATAATGTGAAGAAGATTCAAAATATATAAACAGTTTGGATTATGCTATTTTTTTCGCCATAAATTTTTATTTTTAATAAAAAAAAAAGATTTCAAGAAAGATTTACAATTTTCGAGATTTTTAGATAATATCTGCGCCATACACCACAAATTGATATTTTAAAACAAAAACAATGATGATGTGAATCAGATTTAGAATCTTCTAACAATTTTGGATTATGTTAGAGATTCAAAAACTTGAACAACTTTATATATATATATGGATTACAAGTAGATTACAATTGGATTACAATTGGTTTACTTTTTATTGCGCTGGATTACAAGTGAATTATACTTAGTCAGATGTCAAGTGTACTACTCCGAGTTATATAGTATAAAAGTTAATTACAAGTGGATTACGAGTGGATTAGAATTGGATTACTTTTTATTGCGCCGGATTGCAAGTGAATTATACTTAGTCAGATTTCAAGTGTACTACTCTGGGTTATATAGTATACAAGTTAATGACAAGTGGATTACAAGTGGATTACCATGGATAACTTTGAATTACAAGTGGATTTCTTGGAATGACATGGGTTACAAGTGCATGACTCGTTATCATAACTGTATTACGCCGAATGACATGGTCTGAAAGTGGATTACCCTGGATTACAAGTAGATTACAATTGGATTACCATGGATTACTTCGAATTACAAGTGAATTTCTGGGAATGGCATGGATTACAAGTGCAATACTCGTTATCATAACTGTATCACGCAGAATGACATGGTTTGAAAGTGGATTACCCTGGATTACAAGTAGATTACAATGGGATTACAATTGGATTACTTTTTATTGCGCCGGATTACAAGTGAATTATACTTATTCAGATGTCAAGTGTACTACTCCGAGTTATATAGAATAAAAGTGAATAACGAGTGGATTACAAGTGGATTAACATGGATGACTTTGAATTACAAGTGGATTTCTGGGAATTACATGGATTACAAGTTTATGACTCATTATCATAACTGTATTACGCTGAATTACATAGTTTGAAAGTAGATTACCCTGGATTACAAGTAGATTACAATTGGATTACAATTGGTTTACTTTTTATTGCGCTGGATTACAAGTGAATTATACTTAGATGTCAAGTGTACTACTCCGAGTTATATAGAATAAAAGTGAATTACAAGTGGATTACAAGTGGATTGCCATGGATTACTTCGAATTATAAGTGAATTTCTGGGAATGGCATGAATTACAAGTGCATTACTCGTTATCATAACTGTATCACGCCGAATTACATGGTTTGAAAGTGGATTACCCTGGATTATAAGTAGATTACAATTGGATTACAATTGGATTACTTTTTGTTGCGCTGGATTACAAGTGAATTATACTTAGTCAGATGTCAAGTGTACTACTCCGAGTTATATAGAATAAAAGTAAATTACAAGTGGATTACAAGTGGATTACCATGGATTACTTCGAATTACGAGTGAATTTCTGGGAATGGCATGGATTACAAGTGCAATACTCGTTATCATAACTGTATCACGCCGAATGACCTGGTTTGAAAGTGGATTACCCTGGATTACAAGTAGATTACAATTGGATTACAATTGGATTACTTTTTATTGCGCCGGATTACAAGTGAATTATACTTGGTCAGATGTCAAGTGTACTACTCCGAGTTATATAGATTGGAAGTGAATTACAAGTGGATTATGAGTGGATTACCGTGGATTACTTTGAATTAGAAGTGGATTTCTGGGAATTACATGGATTAAAAGTGCATTACTCGTTATCATAACTGTATTATGCCGAATTTCATGGATTGAAAGTAGATTACGCTGGATTACAAGTAGATTAATCCCCATCACTTGAATTACAAATGGATTACTTTTTATTGCGCCGGATTACAAGTGAATTATACTCAGTCAGATGTCAAGTGTACTACTCCGAGTTACAAGGATTAAAAGTGGATTACAAGTGAATTTAAAGTGGATTACAAACGGATCAAAAGTGGATTACAAGTGGATTAAAAGTGGATTAGAAGTGGATTAAAAGTCGATCACAAGTGGATTGGAAGTGGTTTACAGGTGGATAAAAAATGGATTCCAAGTGGATTACAAGTGGATTACAAGTGAATAACTTTGAATTACAAGTGGATTTCTGGGAATTACATGGATTATAAGTGCATTACACGTTATCATAACTTTATTACGCCGAATTACATGGATTGAAAGTGGATTACGGTGGATTACAAGTATATTAGTCCTCATTACTCGAATTACAAATGGATTACTTTTATTGCGCTGGATTACAAGTGAATTATACTTAGTCAGATGTCAAGTGTACTACTCCGAGTTATGTAGAGTAAAAGTGGATTGAAAGTGAATTACAAGTGGATAACAAGTGGATTACAAGTGGATTATCATGGATTACTTTGAATTACAAGTGCATTTCTGGGGATTACATGGATTATAAGTGCATTACTCGTTATCATAACTGTATTATGCTGAATTAGATGGATTGAAAGTGGATTAATTTGGATTACAAGTAGATTAGCCCCTATTACTTTAATGACAAATGGATTACTTTTTATTGCGCCGGATTACAAGTTATTTACAGTTAGTCCAGATTTAAAGTGTAGTACTCCGAGTTATATAGATAAAAGTGGATTTTATACCAAACAGATTAATGATTAACAAACTAGTTCCACTTTCAACTAATTAGCGGAATTTTCAAGCAAAAAAGATGAATCCCCAATAAAAAATGTAATAAATGATATTTTACACAAAAAATTTTTTATTTTAAATCAAAAATAGTTGAATTCAACCAAAAAGGATGATTTTGAAACAATATACTTTAATTATTAACTCAAAAAATTTGCAACCAAACAGTTGCATTTTCAACCACAAAAATTAATTGTTCATTTTAAAACAACGAATTTTTAACAAAGCTCATACATTTTCAAAAAAAATAGTTAAATTCTCAACCAAGTGTTTTAATTTTCTACAAACAAAAAAAAAAAACATGATCTGTCAACCAAATAATTGAAATTTCAACTACAAAAGATAAATTTTTAACCAGGAAAAAAAAAATTATCAAAAAAATAGTCAAATTTTCAACCATAGAAATTAATTTTTAATTAAAATAATGTATCTTTATATAAGAAATTTTTGTTAACAAAGCCATTGAATGGTGACAGTACAGAACTAGTTGATCAACATTTTTTCGAAAATAGGTTTATTGCATAAAAAAGTGACGACTGAAAAATCCCGGAAGAGAAAATTTGCGACAGAAAACTGCGGAATTTAAACAATCAAAAAAACTGTTTTTAATCAATATTATTATTTATTTGTCAGAAATAAAATAATGAAATATTTTGATGAAAGTAATTTTTTTTTGTAATGTTCAATGTAATACAAAAAAAATAAATAAAAATAGAAAAAAGGGACGACTAAAAAATCATTAAATATAAAACTCGCGACAAAATATTCTTGAATTTAAACAAATAAAAAAAAACAGTTTTTAATCAATATTATTATTTATTTGCTAAAAATACAATAATGAAATGTTTTGATAAAAGAAATTTTTTTTGTAATGTTCAATATATTTTTTTAAATTGTTGCTTACACTTAAAATTGAAACAATTGAAATCAAAATTTCTCAATGCAATTTTTTTTTTGAAAATGTGCATAGTAGTTTTTTTTAAATTACTGCTATTTTAATGAAAATCTTCTTCTTTGCACTGAGAATTTTTTTTAATCATTATTATTTCGAATCTAAATAATTTAAAAAAATACATTGAACAAAAAAAAAATGTTTGATGAAAATATTTAATTTTTGTATTTTTAATGAATAAATATGATTCATTGGAAAAACAATTTTTTTAATTGTTTAAATTCGATAACTTTCTAGTGTCGGGAATTTCGCAGTATCGGATATTTTATAATTCGGCAATTTTCTGTCGGAAATTTTATTATTCGGGAATTCTCCAATTCGGTAATATTATAAATTGTTCGAGAATTTTATTATTCAAGAATTTTCCAAATCGAGATTTTTATATTTCAGCAATTTTATGATTTCGCTAATTCTCTATTTTGAATATTTTCTTTTTCGGTAATCTCACAGTGTCAGGGATTTTATTTTTTCTGATTATTCAGTCGTCCCAGGAAAAATCCTCAAAAAATCAAATACACGTTGTGGTAAAAACATTTGTTCTAATTCTCATTTTTTAATACAGTAATAAAAAATTGTATTTAAATTTTAGTTAAAATTTTAGCATAGTATTTTAGGGCAGTAATAATTTTTTTTCCTTCCAAAATTCGTTATTTTTATTTGGCTCCCTCATATCTCAAGGGCAAGTTTTTTATCGCAATCCGCAGCCTAGCCTGTTTCAATTTGTGGCCAGTGTAACTTTGAGATTATCAACTGACACATCCATTTTCCTCGAAAATGACAACACGTCATTTTGGAAATAGACCTCTGTCTTATCTTTAAATGGTGGTTTAGATTTTACAGAATATTTCTTGGTACAGAATACTTCTACAGAAAAAGCAGAATTTTCGAGAGAAAAAAAGAATTCAATCAAATTGTTGAATTTTCAAGTGATAAAGACGAGTTTTCAACAAAATAGTTAAATTTTCACCCAAAAAGGATAACTATGAACCCTTTGATAAATATAAATAGGAATTTTAATAATTTATAGAAAAGGTTTAATAGCTTGAATAAAGATTGAAGGTAATTTTTAATACTCCTAAAATATTAAGTACGGAAACTGAAAATTTTGCTTGAACAATTTGTACTCGTACTTTGTTGTGAAAATCGAATAAAATGAGCCGCTTTGCTCCATTTTACTAAAATTGTAAAATTTATACAAATGAGATACACACACTAACACAAAAAATTGGAACTGGCTCGACTGTGGATTGCGATAAAAATCAATTCTCAGTCTAAACAAAATAAAAACATGCAAATGAGATATTAAGTTTCTGAATACGGATACACAAAGTTTGATGTAAAAAAGTTAGCAAATTCCGTGAAAATCGACTGAGAATTTTGAGATTAAATTTTCATGGTTTTGATCAATTTTCTGACAAAAATGAAATATTCACATCTTTAGTGAAAAAAATTAATATTCAACACAAAAAAAACGAATTTTCAACCAAATTTGTTAAATTTTCGACCAAAAAAGTAAACTTTGAACTAAAATGATGCATTTTCTATAAAAAAAAATTTTCAATCAAATAGTTGAATTTTCAACCCAGAAGATGAATTTTCTACCAAGAAGACAAATTTTCAACAAAAGCGATGAATTTTCAACTAATATAGATAAATTTTCAACAAAAATATGATGTAATAGTTAGATTTTTAGTTAAGGAAATTATTTATCAATAAGCAAGAACTAATTTTTAACAAAATAAATTAAATTTCAACCAAATGGATGAATTCTATACAAAAAAAAAGAATAATTTTTAACAAAATACACGATTTTTCAACACAATATTTTAATTTTTAATCGAGTTTTCAATCTAATAGTTGAATTGTCAACCAATAAGGTTAATTTTCAACAACAACAAAAAAAACAAAGTTTCAACAAAATAGATGAATTTTATATTGAATAAGATCAATTTTCAACATAAAATAGATATGTTCAATTTTCAGTCAGAGAAATAAGTTTTGAAGCAATTGAAATAAATTTTCAATAAGACAGTTCAATTTTTTAAAAGAAAATGAATTTTCTAACAAAACGATTAAAAGTTTATAACAAAAATTTCGACGAAAAATTGAATAGTTAAATTTTGCAGTTAAACATTAATTTTCAATTTTAAAAAACTAATTTTAGACCAACGAAATTAAATTTAAACTAAAAAGATTAATTTTCGACAAAATTTTATTATTACATTTTCAGTTAAAATAATTAATTTTCAACCAAGAAAAAGGGAATTTTCAACAAAATAGTTACATTTTCAACCGAACTGCGAAATTAAAAAAAAAATGAATTCTCAAGAAAAAGTATAATAGTTGATATTTCCATAAAAAAATATTTCAGTTATCAATAAAAAAACGGTTAAATTTGACGAAAAAATACGAAATTTCAACGAAAGAATTGAATTTTCAACCCAGAAAGATTTTTCAATCAATGTAGAAAAAAATCTCATCCAAAATGTTGAGTTTTTAAGTCACAAAGACGAGTTTTTGAGGAAAAAGTAGAATTTCCAGGCCAAAAAGATGGATTTTTTCCTGAAATAATTGATTTTTTGACTAAAAAAGATAAGTTTTCAACAAAATAAGTGAATTTTCGACTGAAAATTATCAATTTTCTGACAAAAATGAAATAGCCACATTTTTAGTGAAAAAAATTCATATTCAACACACAAAAAAACGAATTTTCAACAAAATTTGTGAAATTCCCAACCAAGAAAGTAAACTTTTAACTAGAATGATACATTTTCAATCAAAAAAAAAATGTATAACCAAATAGTTGAATTTTCAACCCAGAAGATTAATTTTCTACCAAAAAGAAAAATTTTTCAAGAAAATCGATGAATTTTCAACTAATATAGATAAATTTTCAAGAAAAAATATAATGGAATAGTTAAATTTTTAGTTAAGGAAATTAATTATCAATGAAGAAGAACTAATTCTTAACCAAATAAATGAAATTTCCACCAAAAGGATGAATTCTCTAGCAAACAAGAATAATTTTTAACAAAATACAGGAATTTTCAACCCAAAATTTCAATTTTTGATGGCGTTTTCAATCTAATAGTTGAATTGTCAACCAATAAGGTTAATTGTCTACCAAAAAGTTTAATTTTCAACAAAAAAAAAAACAAAGTTTCAACAAAATAGATGAATTTCATACTAAATAAGATAAATTTTTAACATAAAATAGAATAGTTTAATTTTCATTCAGAGAAATAAGTTTTTAAGCAATTAGAATAATATTCAACAAAATAGTTGAATTTTTCAAAAGAAAATGAATTTTCTACCAAAAAGATGAAAAAATTCTTTAAAAAAAAAAATTGGCGAGAAATGGAATAGTTAAATTTTTAGTTAAAAATTAATTTTCAATTGAAAAAAAAACTTATTTTCTACCGAAGAAATTAAATTTGAACCAAAAAGATTTAATTTCGACCCAAAAACTATAATTATATTGAATCCATTTTTTTTTCTCGAAAAAATGATATTTAGAGGTGTCGCAAGCCACATGAAGTTTAACACGTATTTCCAATAGGAAGATATGACTTTTTGTTTAATTTTATTCAGAACCAATTAGCTGAATCGAGCTGAAACACAACATTTTTTTCACAAATAGCCATAGAATACGACTAAAATATTACTTTTTTAATATGTCTTCCTCATAAGTCTGTTTTATAAGGTCCCAACAAACCCCATAACCCGTGCGGGAATCGCCCGATTTCGTACGTAATACCGATCTGGCCCCGATCGGGATTACCGATATGGCCCTGATCGGTAGAACTCTGAAATTTACTGTACGCTGGTATACTAAATTTAATTTCATGTTGTGCATTCTTGCTTCCGTTACATGTATACTAAATCTAGTACAGATTTTTCTAACAGTGTAGGAACAATATGAGATTCTGAAATCCACTATACGAAAAATTATGTCTCATCGCTAGAAAGAATCGAGTCGAGGAAAAAAGTATACCACAGTGAGAGAGGTAATTACTTCTAATGCACTTACGTGTGGACATTAGGACCTATCCTGGCACGCATATATACACCAACACAGTCATACTACGCAATACATTCTTAGCTTAAACCTAACGCCTATTTTAACGCATACATATAAACGCTCGCACGCAACGCAAAAATACATAGCGCTTGCGAGAAAAATGTCACCTTACTCCTATTGAGAAAATATGAATTAACACCCTCGCCAACTTCAAATGAAGATTTTGAATTAAAAGTACAAATTTTTTATTATTTAGAAGAATAATACCAGGAGTTATATGAATCTACAGGCAATTTAATTCAATTTTGAAGGTTACATATATGGAAGACGCTAAAAAAATTTGTATTCAAAAATTTTAATTTTCAATCAGCGGGAATGAACAGCTTCTATTTCCCAAATGAAAATGAAAGAATATTTATATAATATTAAAATCATTAATTGAAAATCAAATAATTGAGAGCTCTTACTGAGCTGAATAATTTTAATTAAATGTTGAAGATGACGTTTGAAAGTTATTCAGGGTGGCTACTCTTGCGCAACACCGGGAAATATCCTGGAATTTTTGGTGACCGAGAAAATATATCACATGATGACATATTGTACTTTAATATCATGTTTCTATCTTTTTTTCTGAGAAATTATGTACAAATTTAAAATAAGTTTGATTTCAGCCTGTTTTAAAATTTAAGTTTAATTGTCAACTTCTTCAATTATGATATTCTTAGTTTAAAATGCGTTTTTCTAAAATCTTCTGATAAAAAAATATTCCATTGTTAAGCATAGTTTTTTAAGCGTGAATTCTCAATTTAAAGAATTTTAAAATGCAGTTTTGCCGACTTAAACAAATTAAAATTAAGAGAGGTTAGAATTGAATTTTTGTTATAAAAACGTTTTTAGTTGATAAACTGTAATTATAATTTAATGTTTTTTTCAATCGAACTTACACTTTAAGTTTTATAATGCTGACAATAATTGATTTTTCAAGATGACCGTCCAAATGATTCAATTTTCAATTCTATTCAAATACTGTTTCTGTCTAAAATATTCCATTTTTAACCCATTAAAATTTAAAAAATTGTAATTAGAAAAAAGAACAATTATTTAATTAGTAGAAATATTTTAATGTTCATGTAAAACGTGCAATTATAAATCAAATATTTAAAACTGGACATTTTGAAATAGAAAGTCTTGAATCGTCAAAATTTTAAAGAACTAAAAACTTTTAATGTTACAATTTTAATTGATTCATTTTGAAAATTGTTAATTTATGAGTGATATAGTTAAATTCTGAAGCATAAATAGCAACTTAACAATTAGTAATTTAGAAAAAAAACGAGTTATTTCAAGAGATGTTTTTTTAAAAGAAGTTTTGAAAAGATTCAAAATTAATTTAAATTTTGAAATGATTGCAAATAATTTTAAAAAATGTAAATTTTTTCAGGTTTGGAACAGAAAATTTGGAAGCTTTTTAAGAATTGTGAAAGGTTTTATAAGAATAAAAAAATGTCTTACGATTACTAGAAAAATTGGAAAGGACTTTTTATTTTCAAAAATTAATTTTAGGAGAATATTTAAAAAGATTTTCAAAGATTTCCAAAATTGTCAAAAAATAAGTTGGGGAGGAGAAAATAGGTGGAGTAGGTAAGGTAAAATTTGCGATGAGAATGTTTGAACGACTTAATTAATTTTTTTTTCAAGAAAATATTTTGAAAAAATGATTAAATTTTTCTTCAATTTAAAAAAAGAATTGATTTCAAAAATTTTGTTCATTAATTTTTTCACATAATTTTTATTTAATAAATTTTTTTCAAATCTTTTTTTCCAAAAATTTTTCCTTATAGGCGATCGGAGTCTATTTTGACTTTTTTTTTAATTTTGGAGGTTTTTAAAAAAATGTAGGGAAATATTTAGAAGTTTTGAAAATATTTCAAAACATTTAAAACGAAGTGTAGTTTTTTGAAGATTTTTAAATGAAATTTAAATACTATCTAAGGTTTTCGAAAGATTTTAGTATAAGAAACATTTTTTGTTTATATCTTTCAGAAGATTTTGTATTATTTTTTATTTCGAAAAAAGAATTCAAAGAAAATGTCTAAAAATATTTGAAAAAAGAAAAAATGGATGTACCTGAAGTTCCGAACGTTCAAATGAACGAAATATTTTCCCCCATTCCTATTTTACCCATAAATATTGTTTACCGAGCAATTCACGCCTACCCCGAAAGGGAAACGGCTTAATGATATAATAATAATAATAATAATAATAATAAAATGGTGTTTCATTAGTTTCATTCAGTTGGAAATTCGTGTTTTAGTATCCATAATTATAAATTGTTTAGTTATAAAAGATAGGAGGAATTAATTTGAAAATTTAATAACCAGGATTTTTGTGCTGAGATTTAGGTGGTCACTCTGTCGAAGCAATCAAGAAAAAAAACTTCTGATTAATTAAAAAAAAAAAAAACAATTTGTTTGACTTCCTATTACGGGATTTATACACTTACATAAAACAGAACCGTGGCTATACGATTTGCCATGCCCTTTTCTTTGTAAGAAGGTATTGAGTCGAGATCCTCTTTCTGGAAACTTAAAACGTTATTATTATAAAAATAATCTATTAGCATTACCTAGATTAGTTTATCCATAGTTTACTTACGCTTAGGAAATCATGGTGTGGAAAATAAAGGCCACCGATTTCGTAATAAGCTATTTGTAGCGGCTCTGCTGAATTCACGGTCAAACCTGTTATATGTTCCATTCGACGACTTAGAAGCTTCACGTGTTCATGTTCGTGATCTTCAAACCAGGCAGTTTGAGCAATTCTGTCTGGGGAAGTTTAATTTTTAATATTTTTATACTCGTCCAAATCTAGCACTAGCGGACCCACTAACTGCAGAAAAGAGAATATACTTCTTATAATGTGTATTAGAAATGAAAACGTTTTGGAGTTTGATATCTTTTAACCATTAGAAATGCTGCACTGGATAACTTTCAACTGGATCCTTTTTTTCTCTTAATAAATAAGAATTAAGGAAAAATGTTAAGAGTCGATTAACCTTGGGCTTTGACAATCTTTTGAGAAACTCTATTTCCCCTTCGTAAATTGCGTCGTGGTATGAAACAATTCTAGGATCCAGAAGGACTTCTTCTCCTTTAAAGGGTGCTATTTTCAGAAAAGGAATACCACGATCGACAGATCGGCATTCCAATTGTTTCTGAATATCCGCAGGTAGTGAAATCTTCTTCATTGCAAAGCTTCATATACTGTAAGTCATCATGCTAAAATGTGAGCATTCAATTAATATAAAAATTCAAATATTTCAAAAAATGTAAGACATAGGTATATATTATACACTTAGTGATGCGAGCCATTTCAAATTAACTTCGGAAATCTTCTTCTTTTCTAAATATTTGTTTTATATTATCATAAAAAGATTACATGATTCATCTGATGAATTTTAATTTTACTGCGCATAATGTTCGTCGTTCTCACTTTTATATCTTCCGCGGCAAAAAACAAACAAATAAAAGCGCTACGCGACAGGCGATATTTCAGATTACTGTGGATTCAAAATTGCGTAGTTAATTTCTGTTAGTCTAATAGCGCCAAATTTTTGTTCGCTTATGGGCGCCAAATACTTAAATCCGCCTTTGCCAACGTTAATTTGATATTACATATAGGCATACATTAACAAAAAAATTAATAGTACATCTTTGACTAAAATAGGCTCTTTTTTTGACCGGATTGAGGATGTCCAACGACCTTGAAAGCCTGGAATTCTCCTTGAATTTTTTTCGAATATTGAAAACCTGGAAATCTCTTTGAATTTTTCGGGAGAACCTTGAATTATTTTTTGTCTTTGGTAGCAGTTATTTTATTAAGATGCGAAAAGTATGTGATTTAAATCTTCTAGTCTATTGTCACAGAAACATCTTGCACCAATTATTTTATAGATCGCAATGAACAGACTTTAATATTTATAATAATTCTATAAGCTTTTAATTTCGTCGTCGCTAACCTAGACTGTTAAAGTATACATTTTATGGTGATATTCAACTTCCAAATAATAAAAATTATTAGATAAAAATTTCTATGTTAATTCAGTTTCAGAATTAGAATGAGCCACGGCCATATATCGGATTTTTCAAGGGTTTCACCACTCGCGTTTTGAGTGTACACCAGATTACAAAAATCTACTAATGATTTCAAAAGGATTCAAAATATTTAAAGATTTAAAAATATTTGAAAGGATTTTGAACATTTCACAAAGATTTTACGGATTTCAAAGATTTAAAAACGGCGTGTAAACCAGTGTTAAAATATTTCACAAAAATTTCAAAAAGCTTTTAAAACTTTCGAACAATTTAAAGGATTTCAAATATTTGAAGTGCACCAGATTTTAAAATATGTCGAAGATTTGAAACAATTTCAAACCGTTTTAAGTTTGAGAAGATTTGAAAAGATTTTACTAAGATTTCAAATGATTCAATCATTATTATTATTATATCATTAGGCCGTTTCCCTTTTGGGATAGGCGTGAATTGCTCGGTTGGAAAGTAGTGATGTGTGGATGGGTATATAGGTATAGGGTAGATAGGTATATAATATTTCTATAAAAAATATTTTTAATGATTAAAGTTTCTAAAATTATTGTTTGAATTTAAAATAACAATATTTATAAAAAAAATCTGGGACGACTAAAAAATCCCGGAAAATAAAATTCCGGACTCTGTCAAATTCCCGAATCAAAAAATTCCCGAACAGTTCATGATATTACCGAATTTGAAAATTCCCGAATTTAAACAATTATTTTTTTTAATAAATATTATTTATTCATTAAAAATACAATAATCAAATACTTTTATGAAAAATATTTTTAATGTTTAAAGTTTCTAAAATTATTGTTTGAATGTAAAATAATAAATAACAATATTTGAAAAAAAATTTGGAGACCACTGAAAAATTCCGGAAAATAAAATTCTCGAATCTGTCAAATTCCCGAATAATAAAACTTCCGAATAATAAAATTCCCGAATAATGAAATTCTCAAATTGGAAAATTCCCGGATAATAAAATTCCGGAAAGTTTATAATATTACCGAATTTTAAAATTTCCGAATTATAACACATCCAAAATAAAAATTCCCGAATTTAAAAACATAATTAAAAAAAATGTTATTCATTTATTTAAAAATAAATAAATAAAAAATATTTCTATAAAAAATAATTTTAATGATTAAAGTTTCTAAAATTATTGTTTGAATTTAAAATAACAATATTAAACAAACAAAAAATGGGACGACTGAAAAATCCCGGAAAATAAAATTCCGGACTCTGTCAAATTCCCGAACCGAATAATTCCCGAACAGTTCATGATATTACCGAATTTAAAAATTCTCGAATTTAAACAATTATTTTTTTAAAATAAATATTATTCATTCATTAAACATACAATAATATAGTTTCAATACAAAATATTCTTAATGTTTGAAGTTTCTAAAATTATTTTTTGCATTTAAAATAATAAATAACAATATTTGAAAAAAAAAATTGAGAGGACTGGAAAATCTCGGAAAATAAAATTCCCGAATCTGTAAAATTAACGAAAAATAAAATTTCCGAATTGGAAAATTCCCGAATATAAAAATTCCCGAACAGTTTATAATATTACCGTAGTGGAAAATTCCCGGGAGTTTATAATATATTACCGAATTTGAAAAATTCCGAATAATGAAATTCCCAAATTGGAAAATTCCCGATCGTTTTTGATATTACCGAATATGAAAATTCCCGAATTTAAACAATTAATTTTTTCAAAATAAATATTGTTCATTCATTATAAATACAATAATCAAATATTTCTACAGAAAATATTTTTAATGTTTAAAGTTTGTAAAATTATTGTTTGAATTAAAAATAATAAATAACAATATTTGAAAAAAAAATGTTGAGACGACGGAAAAATCCCAGAAAATAAAATTCCGGACTCTGTCAAATTCCAGAACCGGAAAATTCCCTAACAGTTCATGAAATTACTGAATTCGAAAATTCCGAAATTTAAACAATTAATTTTTTCAAATAAATATTATTTATTCATTAAAAATGCAATAATCAAATATTTTTAATGTCTGAAGTTTCTAAAATTATTGTATGAATTTAAAATAATAAATAACAATATTAGAAAAAAAGTTGGAGACGACTGGTAAATTTCAGAAAATAAAATTCTCAAATCTGTCAAATTCCCGAATAATAAAACTTCCGAATAATAAAATTCCCGGAGAATAAAATTTCCCTACAATTTATAATATTACCGAATTTGAAAATTCCCAAATTATAACATATCCTAAATAAAAAATTCCCGAATTTAAACAAATAATAAAAAAAATGTTATTCATTTAATAACAACAACAAAATCAAATATTTCTATAAAAAATATTTTTAATGTTTTGAAGTTTCCAAAATTATTGTTTGAATTTAAAATAACAATTTTTGAAAAAAAATTTTGAGACGACTGAAAAATCCCGGAAAATAAAATTCTAGAGTCTGTCGAATTCCAGAATAATAAAACTCCCGAATAATAAAATTCCCGAATAATGAAATTTCGGAAAATTCCCGGACAATAAATTTCCGGATAGTTTATAATATTACCAAATCTGAAAATTCCTGTACTAAAATTTCCCGAATTTAAACAATGAATTTTTAAAAATAAATATCATTTATTTAATAAAAATAAAATAATCAAATATTTCTATAAAAAATATTTTTAATGTTTAAAGGTTCTGAAATTATTGTTTGAATTTAAAATAACAATATTTGAAAAAAAATTTGGAGGAGACTGAAAAATCCCGGAAAATAAAATTCTAGAGTCTGTCAAATTCCAGAATAATAAAACTTCCGAATAATAAAATTCCCAAATAATGAAATTTCGGAAAATTTCCGGACAATAAATTTCCGGATAGTTTATAATATTACCAAATCTGAAAATTCCTGTACTAAAATTTCCCGAATTTAAAAATTAATCCACTTGTACTCAGGAGAAATCCACTTGTCATTCGCGTAATCCACTTATAATCAGGAGAAATCCACATGTAATTCAGAGTAATCCAGTTCTTATCTGGAGTAATCCAGTTCTAATTACAGTAATCCACTTGCAATTCTAAGTATTGCGAAGTAAGCCACTTGTAATCAGAAGTTATCTACTTGTAATCCCAAGCAATCCACTTGTTTCCAAAAGAAATCTACTTGTATTCCAGAGTAATTTAGTTCTAACTAGCAATGATCAACTTGCAATCCGAAGTTATCCATCGTAATCGACTTGTGATCAGAAAAAATCAACTTGTAATGGAGAGTAATCCAGTTCTCATCTGGAGTTATCCACTTCTAATTAACAATAATCCACTTTTAATTCGAAATAATTCACTTGTTACCAGAAGAAATATACTTGTAATCCAGAGTAATTTAGTTCTAACTATCAGTATTCCACTTGTAATCCGCGTAATCCACTTGTAATCAGGAGAAATCCACATGTAATTCAGAGTAATCCAGTTCTTATCTAGAGTAATTCACTTCAAAGTAATCTAGTTGTTATCCGAGTGATCCACCGGTAATTAGAAGAAATCTATTTGCAATCCAGAGTCATCCAGTTTTAATCGACAGTAATCTACTTGTCATTCGAAATGATCTACGTGTAATTCGAAATGATCAACTTCGAATGAAAAGAAATCCACATTTAATTCGAAAAAATCCACCTGTTATCCGAAGAAATCTACTTGTATCCAGAGTAATTTAGTTCTAACTATCAGTAATCTACTTTTAATCCGCATAATCCACTTGTAATCAGGATAAATCCACATGTAATTCAGAGTAATCCAGTTCTTGTCTAGAGTAATTCACTTCAAAGTAATCTAGTTAATATCCGAGTTATCCACCGGTAATTAGAAGAAATCTATTTGCAATCCCGAGTTATCCAGTTTTAATCGACAGTAATCTACTTCTCATTCGAAATGATCTACTTGTAATTCGAAATGATCAGCTTGGAATGAAAAGAAATCCACATTTAGATCGAAAAAATCCACCTGTTATCCGAAGAAATCTACTTGTAATCTAGAGTAATTTAGTTTTAACTAGCAATAATCGAACTTTAATTCGAAGTAATCCATAGTAAACCACTTTTGTAATCCAATTCTAACTAGCAGTAATCAACTTGCAATCCGAAGTGATCCATCGTAATCTACTAGTGATCAGAAAAAATCTACTTGTAATCCAAAGTAATCTATTTCTTATCTGGAGTGATCCACTTTCAATTAACAGTAAGACACTTGTAATTCGAAATAATCCACTTGTAATCAGGAGAAATACACTTGTAATCCAGAGTTACCTAGTTATTATTAACAGTAATCCACTTGTAATCCGATGTAAACTACTTGTAATTTGAAGTGATCGACGTGTAATGCGAGTAATCCATTTGTAATCAGGGGAAATCCACATGTAATTCAGAGTAATCTAGTTCTTATCTGTAGTGATACGGTTCTAATTACAGTAATACACTTGCAATTCGAAGTAATCCACTTCTTTCCGAAGTCATCCACTAGTAATCAGAAGTGATATACTTGCAATCCCAAGTAATCCACTTGTTATCATAAAATATCTACTTGTAATCCAAACCAATCTATTTCTCATCTGGAGTGAACACTTGTTATCGAATTAATCCACTTGTGATGAGGAGAAATACACTTTTAATCGAGAGTTATCAAGTTCTAATTAACAGTAATCCACTTGTAATCCGATGTAAACTACTTGTAATTCGAAGTGATCGACATGTAATGCGAGTAATCCACTTGTAATCAGAGGAAATCCACATGTTATTCAGAGTAATCCAGTAAGACAGTTCTAATTATAGTATTACACTTGTAATTCGAATTAATCCACTTATAATCAGGAGAAATCAACTTGCAATCTGGAGTCATCCATTTCAAATTAACTGTAATCCACTTTTAATTCGATGTAATCCACTTGTAAGCCAAAGTCATCCATTATTAAGCCGAAGTAATCCACTTTCAATCAAGAGTTATCTACTTGTAATCAGAAGAAATCTATTTGTAATCCAGAGTAATCCAGCTCTATTTACCAGTAATACACTTGTAACTTGAATTAATCCACAGAACCCTACTTGTAATCAGGAGAAATTCAAAGTAATTCAGAGTAATCCAGTTCTTATCCAGAGTAATTCAGTTTGAAGTAATCGACTTGTAATCCGAGTAATCCATATGTAATCAGAAGAAATCTATTTGTAATCCAGAGTTATCCAGTTCTAATTACCAGTAATCCACTTGTAATTCGAAGTAATACAAAGTAATCTACTTGTAATCAGGAGAAATCCACTTCTAATACAAAGTAATCCAGTTTTTATCTGGAGTGTTTCAAATTCAGTGAAAACCATTAAATTAATCCCTGGAACCTGTCAAAAAGTCCTAAAAATGCCATGATTTTTATAAGAGGTAAAAAAGCTTTGAAACTTCCTCCAAACCATTAAAATCAATCGATTACATTAATTCCATGAATTCCATGAATTCCATTATTTCCGTGAATTTCATTAATTCCGTGAATTCCATCAATTCAATGAATACCGTCAATTCCGTAAATTTTTTTAATTCCCTCTATTTCATGAATTTCGTAAATTCTGTGAATTTCGTAAATTCCGTGAATTTCAAGAATTCCGTGAATTCGATGAATTCTGTGACTTTCATAAATTCCGTGAATTCCATGAAATCCATGAATTTCGTGAATTCCATGATTACCGTGAATTCCATGAATTCCATGAATTCCGTCAATTCCATGAATTTCATGAATTTCCTGATTTCCGTAAATTCCACGAATTCCATGAATTCCATAAATTCTGTAAATTCGATGAACTCCGTAAATTCCATGAAATCCGTGAATTCCGCGAATTCCATGAATGTCGTGAATTCCATGAATTACATGAATTCCGTGAATTCCATGAATTCCGCGAATTCCATGAATTCCGCGAATTCCATGAGTTCCGTGAATTCCATGAATTCCGTAAATCTTTTTAATTCCATGAATTCTTTGAATAACTTGAATTCCATGAATTCCGTGAATTCAATGAATTCCGTGAATTCAATGAATTCCGCGAATTCCATCACTTCAATGAATACCGTCAATTCCGTAAAATTTTTCAATTCCCTCAATTTCGTGAATTTCGTAAATTCCGTGAATTCCACGAAATCCATGAATACCGCGAATTCCATAAATTCCGTGAATTCCATGAATTCCACGAATTCCACGAATTCTGTGAATTCCATGAATTCCGTATATTCCATCAATTCCGTGAATTCCGTGAATTCCACGAAATACATGAATTCTGTAAATTATATGAATTCCCTAAATTCCTTTAATTCCATGAATTCTTTGAATACCTTGAATTCCATGAATTCTGTGTATTCCATGAATACCGCGAATTCCATTATTTCCGTGAATTCCATAAATTCCGTGAATTCCATGAATTCTGTGAATTCCATGAATTCCGTATATTCCAGCAATTCCGCGAATTCCGTGAATTCCACGAAATACATGAATTCTGTAAATTCTATGAATTCCGTAAATTCCTTTAATTCCATGAATTCTTTGAATACCTTGAATTCCATGAATTCTGTGTATTCCATGCATTTCGTGAATTTCATCAATTCTGTATATTCCATGAATTCCGTACATTCGATGGATTCCGTAAATTCCATGAAATCCGTGGATTCCGCGAATTCCATTCATTTCGTGAATTCCATGAATTCATGAATTCCAAGAATTACATGAATACCTTGAATTCCATGAATTCCGTGAATTCCATCAATTCAATTAATACCGTCAATTCCGTAAATTTGTTCAATTCCCTCAATTTCGTGAATTTCAAGAATTCCGTGAATTCCATGTATTCCATGAATTCTGTTACTTTCATAAATTCCGTGAATTCCATGAAATCCATGAATTCCGTGAATTCCATGATTTCCGTGAATTCCATGAATTTCGTGAATTCCATGAATTCCGTGAATTCCATGAATTACATGAATTCCGTGAATTCCATGAATTACATGAATTCCGTGAATTCCATGAATTCCATGAATTCCACGAATTCCATGAATTCCATAAATTCTGTAAATTTGATGAATTCCGTGAATTCCATGAATTCCGCGAATTCCGTGAATTCCATTATATCCGTGATTTCCATGAATTCCATGAATTCCGTGAATTCCATGAATTCCGCGAATTCCATGAATTCTGTTAATTTCATTATTTCCGTGAATTTCAGTAATTCCGTGAATTCCATCAATTCAATGAATACCGTCAATCCCGTAAATTTGTTTAATTCCCTCCATTTCGCGAATTTCGTAAATTCCGTGAATTTCAAGAATTCCGTGAATTCCATGAATTCCATGAATTCTATGACATTCATAAATTCCGTGAATTCCATGAAATCCATGAATTCCGTGAATTCCATGATTTCCGTGAATTGCATTAATTTCGTGAATTCCATGAATTCCACGAATACTGTGAATTCCACGAATTCCGAATATTCGTTCAATTCCGTGAATTGTGTGTATTCCACGAATTCCATGAATTCCATAAATTCTGTAAATTCGTTGAATTCCGTGAATTCCATGAGTTCTGTGAATTCCATGTATTTCGTAAATTTCGTAAATTCCGTGAATTCCATGAGGACCGTAATATCCGCCAATCCCGCGAATTCCATGATTTCCGTGAATTCCATGAATTTCGTGAATTCCATGAATTCCGTGAATTCCATGAATTACATGAATTGAAGAAAAACACACGATTACACAATCCGATCGCGCGCAATGTAATTTAGTTTCATTTTTATTTGAATGATAGTTTTTTACTATTGGTATCAAACCAAAATGGTTTTATTCACAGCTAAGAATGGAAGCAACTTTGGTTTTAGACTAGTGCATCAAAAACCGTGATTCCATGGACGAAAAATTATATTCTTTGTTAAACAATTGTACACCTACGGAATATTCTTTGTGTGATCCTAAGATACAGTTTGTAACAAAAAATAAAGAACCCTATTGAAAATAAATCTTTGTGGAGAATTTCCTTCTGATCAGTACATCCTAAATACCCAAAAACTATCAATACTAATCATTTTCATCTAAATATTTCCAAATTATCAAGTATCTAGTTGTTCACATAATGTGCAGGGAAAATAGAATCTGCAGTTTATGCTTGTTTATTCAATGTACAAAAAAATTAGTAGGTCCAAGGAAAGAATATTAATTATAATCTTTTTTTGACGACACTACCTGCAATAAAAATATATTTAAAAATCTTTATGATAATCGGAGGCAAATATGAACTTCGCTGAATAAATAAAGACATTTTTATATTATATTCTTTCAAACTAAATAATATATTCAAAAAACCTCACTAAAAAACAGAAGGTATGTTAATAAAAGAAATTATATTTGTTAAATACATTTTTAATGAGGCTTCTCATTCCACCAAACATACATATTCAATGTTCTTCCTGATTTTTCTACAGGTAACCTATATATACTTACAAAAAGTATTACTTACACAATTGTAAAGTTATAAAAACAAATTCTTTTACTGTAATCATTAATTGAAAAACTCAGATTGTATAGAAAATACAATCACTGCGTCACTTAATTGTAAAAATGTAATGTTTCAATTGAGTAAATTGTTTAGAACACTTAGAAATTAATTTACAGAGTACTGTTTTCTTTGTAAACTGCCATTCGTTAATGATTCATAAAAGGCAATAATCACAGCTGGGTATTGAAGTACAATATTACGGAAGTTTCCTGTCCATGAATTTCGAGCTATTTATAAACAAATTTTTTTTTTCAATTACTCAAATAATGTCTTGGATTTTCACTTCTCGTACAAATATTGGAGGATAAGATTCAAGATAGTTATGGGTTCGTTGTATTTTTTTTTAATATTACCTACAATGTGCTGCCAATTTCAAAAGGTAAGGTGATGACCCAAAAAATTAGTCAGTTTCGAGATAGTCGCATTTTAATTATTTTGTTTTGATTACTGCGATAGTTATTTTACAATTACGGGGCTTTTGAAACTTTGAATATTACACCGAATAGAAGAAGTGATACTAAATTTTTGGATACAGGTGATCAATTTCGAGAATACATTGATGAGAGAAATAAAAAAACTGAGAGCGCGGGCACATTCTCACTGCGCACCGACAAAATTGTATGATTTTCAGACTCTATGAGTGCCGAAACATGAAAAACCGTTATAAAGTAGAGATCGAAAATGTGAACGATTGCATTACACTCTTATTAATGAAAAAATATGATATATGATTTCTTTAATTTATTTATTTCTATAATTATATGCTTTGATAATTAACGCTTATAATTGATACCCATCATTATAGGTCAATATAAGAGATTTGCTTAATTTTATTAAAATTTCTGACTATATCTCATGTTATATTATTTAATATTTATATCAACATTAAGAAATTTATATTCGATTGTGATTGTAATTAAATATTGATCATTCATAAGTCTACCAATTAATTAATGTATTATATGTTATTTAATTAATACTAAACTACTGTGTTATTGTATTATTATTAAATAATAATATACAGGTGTATTTTGAACAGGCGTGAAATATGATTTGGTATTAGTCCGAAATTGCTCAATTCCCAAAAACTACATTTTATTCAGATTTCAAACTCAGAGACTAACAGGGACTAGACTAGCAGGGACTGAGAGCAAAACCTCATCGAGAAAAAACTGGGAGCTAAGCCTTGCTCTTTCGGACTGCAGTCCACTCCACTCGGGATCGTTTGAAAGTATCTTCGGTTTAGTTCTAATCAGGAGCAAAACCTTCCGGCAGTCTTGAGGTTTCGACCCACAAAGGATTCAATCCCGAACACGTTCTTTCGATCAGTACACAAACTAAAGAACCTCTGTACCTGTTCTCCAGACTCAAACGCTAAGCAGTTGCTGATACAACCCATCCATTTAGGATTGTTCAACAAGCAGGCACTGTTCACTCGGGATGGGAACACTTTTTCCCTGCAGTAAATTTTTTCTGATCTTCAGAGAAGCTAAACCTCAGGATTCGCTTCTCGTCGGTTCAGAATTTCAAACCTCAAGTGATCAAAACCCTCTTACTCCCTAGGAAGTACAACTTCTCTCATAGATGACAGTAATTCAAATATGTTGTTGAAAATGCAATATATTTCGACTTGATATCTTAGGAATATAGTACGTACATTATTTTTATTGAGAAAAATCTATTCCCCTATTATCTCCCACTTTTCATGAACAATGACCCTATTTCCCCTATTTTGAGAGAATTTTGGACTGTGAAGTCTGTGTCTATTTTCATGAAAGTGTTCACGTTCTTTTTAAAGCAATTGATCATTGAAAAAATAAAGAGAATTACGTAATAAAAAATAACGAAACATTTCACAGACGAAGTGAACCTGAAATTGCTGCTGTTCTTGCCAGCCCTGTGCCCGCCTGTTGTCAAAATTACTATCAAAAAGGATTCAAAGTCAGGCCATTAAAAATAGCCATGACGCATCGTTCTTAGAACATACGAAGT
Organism: Andricus grossulariae; assembly: GCA_011634705.1. NCBI lineage: Eukaryota > Metazoa > Arthropoda > Insecta > Hymenoptera > Cynipidae > Andricus > Andricus grossulariae. Next base: position 99,566,670 of record JAABKJ010075445.1, on the reverse strand, counting down.
TTTCAAAGAATTAATAGCAATAATGTATATTTGCAATACAACTCGTAAATTAGTATTGGGTATAAAAATACAGAGATTGTTATGGAATAGCTTTAAAAATCAATATAGTGAGATTGCATTTTGTACGATTCTACTGGTAAGCAAGCTATTTATTATAGATCATAAAAAGAAGAGTTTTATAAATGTAATGCGTAAAAAAAAAGATTTGTAGCCTAATTGTTTCGGAGGTAAGCGACATAAGGATAATGTTAAAAAAACTTAAATAAATAATATAATTTCAAGATAAAAGATGCACTTTCCAATTTTGTTATCAAATATACTATTTTTATAGTAAAGTTTATATTAAGTACTTTATTTTAAATATACAATAATTGAATAATTTAAACGGGAAAAGTAATTTATTTCTTTAAATAAAATTATTTATTTGCCTGAAAAATGTTCAGTAATATTTGTTGTGTGAGAAAGTAAATAATATACATCTTTAGATTTTTATTTCCTTCCCAACAGGAACTATAGCTTTTTCCAATGAAATGAAGTTTTGCTTTTAGGAAATAAGAAAATAAAGATGTATATTATTTACGGTCCTATAAGAAAATATCTTTAAAGACAACTTTCAAACGAATAAATTATTTCAAATAAGAAACAAAATTACTTTTTACATTTAGTTACATTATTTGTGTTTTGAACAAAGAAATATATATTCATTTCATATTAATATTTCTTTCAAGCCTAATAAATTATTTGCTTAAGATGCATACTCATTACTTTGATTTCAAAAAATGTTTTGTTATCCCGATAAAATATTTCTTTAAATCAAAGAAATATTTAGGTTCAGTGAAGTAAATTTTTATTCAAATGAAAGAAAAATTTCCATTGAAACAATATAAATTTCTTCAAATTGAAGAAATATTTTCGTAAAATGAAATAACTTTTTTTTTAGTCAAAGAAAATTTTTATTAAATTAAAGAATTTTTTTTCAAGTTTAAGAAGATTTTTCTTTCAAACAGTAAAATACTCTGTTCAACCACAAAAAGAAAGGCGACCAAAATATTTCTTCGATTCAAAGAAAAATTTGTTTGACTGAGAGCCAATATTTTTCTTTGATTCAAAGAAATTTTCTTTGAGTAAAAGAAGCTTTTTTCTGAGTGCATTACTGATATGGGGATCGTTTAGTTAAAAACTAGGGATACCTCTAGAATTCGCACGTTCGTTTGTCATCCCCACACGTGACAGAAAGTCCCTTTCTTTGGGCGACATACCTGATGATATTTCTGTGGAAAGACACAAAAGTTCATGAATTTGAAATGTTGATAATGGATCAAAATAGTAAAAGTAAAATTCGATTATTCAGTTTTATATCGTCTAAATCGGCATCGGCTTATTCTGAATATTCCTTCAAAACGGGTACTGCGCATTGGTATTTGTGAAAAAATAATATCTTAGTCTTTTTGACGTTACTTAAAGTATGAAAAATAGTTTGGAAGAGCCTGTTTTATAATGAAGGTAATGCCACACAGAAGCACTACAATCTGCTATTTGTAGCAATGAATAATGAATTCTTAATTCTTAATTCTTAATTCGTAGTAATTAATCGATTCAAATTTTGGTTTTAGATATCTGCATCCTAAAAGATATCCTAATTCATATTAAGTACACTGTAGATTTCCGACAGCGTGCTGTACTAGGCTTCTTACGTGTTATATTTTAGTATATCGAACAACTGAAGGTCTCTCAATATTTCGGATAATGCAGTGAATGCTATTTTTTACTATAGTCTCTATAGGCCTCTAGAGATCTTGAGCCTAATCGTAATCGCTTGCAAATAATAATTTTGTATCCACTTATTCTTGTCCTTATGGATGTTTTGATATGTAGACAATATCACAGAAACGTATTCTAATATAGTTTGTACTAAAGACTGTAAAAGCTTTATCGTTTTTTTTATCTGGCGGAAGTCTATAGAGGCACGCAATGCAAGTCCAAGTATTTTTGAAGCTTTGAGAACCGCACCTTGACCAGTTCGCGCGGTTAGTGATTTTTATCACTCCACGTCGGCAACGAATCCACAGGATGTTCTACATTATCGGTCTTCAAATCAACAACAGCGCTGGAGACGTAACAATCTCTTCCTCCCATAAGAATCGGAACGCGACTCTCGTACAGAGCACAGAACTACTGAGTGAGAGGAACGATAAAAGGAAAAGGACAACTGCCAGGGTCGGTTTCCAGTAGAGTGGTGGTGCATAGTCAGAATGCGTTATACACCACGCAGGCCTTCGTCGTTTGCCGCTAGTCGATGGTCCAGGGGTGGGGCTGACTCGGGTCAGTGCGCAGATTCTCCCCGGCCGCTTGCTGCTGCTTTTCCGAGCACTCATGAACGTGCGGGAATCCCGTCCACTACGCATGCGCCAGGAAAATCTCCTCTGCGTAGTCCCTGGTGACAGCAGACATCCAATGCAGCCAACCTCATAGGATCTGACAGTCGTTGTTATTGTTGTATGGGGGTGGTTGATCAACCCTTCCACCCGAGTTGAATCTGAAATAACAGAAAGGAATACACAAGAAATTAGAATAAATACAAAGAATTATATACTTGTAACCCCGTGGTCTGACAATTTGTGGGTCCGGTCGGGTGACCTAACCTCCCTAGTTTTTGACAGGTGATGAATTATTCTTATTTTTAACTGGTTTAATTTAATGCGAAAGTCAAGGTGAGTTTATGAAAATTACTAGTAACAATAGAGAATTAATCATGAAGTTATTAGGTTATATTAGCCGTCGAACTCTCATATTCTAGGCTAGTATAGTACTGTTCGCAGACAGCCCGTCGATTTGATCCGTGATTCCAAACTCATATCCCCAGTAAAATGATTTTTGAAGCTGTATTTTATAGTTTTTAGATGTATTTGTGTGGGGTACAAATTATCCCATCACAATACCTTCCGGCGAATTGTTCATACGCAGGGCGCTGGCAGCATTTTATTATCCAGAATCATTCGATAAGTTGCAGGCAAACGCATTATGGAGTAGATTACAGAGAATTACCCATTCATCGGAATATCTCCGACCTTTGGGACCTTTCACTGAAGCAGCTTTAAAAATTTCCTTCACAGATGTTGCTTTATTTTCACTAATGCCAGTATACCTAGCTAGAAGATCGTTTACAGAATCTTCCGTCATATTTTGCATTTCAAGCAGGATATTTTTTATTCTGGGTTTTTACATTTGAATTGTGGTTGCTGCTCTTTGTTTCGCTCTATTCGTCGATTCCCAAGGCTTAATTGACTCACATTGAGGTAGATTTTGTTCGAACTTTTGTTATGCTGGGGACGAATTATTTTTTGTCTTAAAAGTTTCTTGACAGATCTGCAGCAAGTATAATGAAGATTGTTCTTTCCTTTATTTTCAGTAGCTTGGTCAGGTAAAATGAAAGTGCAATTTCTGTGAGGTAAAACATCTGACTTATGAGAATAAGTGAATGATCGCAAAAGGTTTTTATTTCCGGCTATCTCATTTTCGCTTCAACCTTAAGCACGTTCACATATTTGCGTTTTCTCTATGCGAACTGTAACTTCTCCAAGATTTTGCACTGAAATCAATTCACCATTGTCAATGCCGAATTCTGAGTACTCGATTAATTTAAAATTTATTTTCACAATAAGTATCATTTCCTCATCTACGGTTATTTCTTCATGGCAAACAGAATCGATATAATTGTTGGGACCTAGTCCTCCAACACGCTTTATATACGTTATTCTCCGACGATTGCCAAAAGAAACCGAAGTTCTACGCCAAGAAATTGGGATTTTTACACTTTTTTCGTCTTCTGAAATTGTCTGAAATAAAAGTTTCTTTAAAATCGCTTCACTCATAGAAGAGACTTTTTCAGTGTCATGATCAACGAGAACTTTATTAATAGTGCTACAAGCGTTCCCTTGCCCACCTTCAGATGTTTCATTTTTCGTACTTCTTTTCTTCTTGATGTTTTTTGTAGCGGAATCCAGAGAAATTTGCGAAACCCTCTTTCTAGATTGCTTCCGAGGTTTTGAAGTAGTCTTCTGTGTTCGCCCAAGAAGTAATGATGGCACCGCGCCAGGCTGCAAACGTGGTTTTGCAAATTTGCTCTACAAGAAAATATTCATTATTATTACCAAATTTCTACATTAAAAATTTTTGGCGAACTTCATTTTTATATCGCTAACATTTTTTCATCGTTAAAATGATTTGTTCGAAATCTAATTTTTAATATAGTAATAGAAGATTGGTGTTTCAAAACCAGATAACTGACTCTCTGTACTTGTATCTCTCTTTCTCTTCATCTTGCTCGTATTACATTCTCATTCATGAGAATGTAATGTAATCGTCCAAATTTGCGATCTCTGGTTTTTAACGGATCTTTACGTTTTGGCACTCACAAAAGTTGTAGGGTTTGCAGGGAGGCATACGATAGTGACCTTGACTTTGACCTTGGCCTTTATTCTTGAGACTTGTTTAACGGTTAACTTGAATTTTTTGAATAGAAGCTCCCTTTTTAACACCAGAAATGTCACACTAGTGCGAGAAATTCTGCGTCCTATACTTCTATTTTATTGTCGCAAACTCATATCCCTGGGGTGTAAAGGTCATGTAGGGATCATACAGGTTACTTCTTTCATGCTCATATCTTTGGAGTTTCCGATTCCCGAGCTTCTCATATCCTTGGAGTTGGAGTGTATTTGTTCAGTAATCATCTGTCTACTTGAAGATAGTTAGGGAGCGCCCATGAACCACGTAGCCTGTTTTCCTTTTGTTTATAATTTTCTGTCCTTTATCACTTAACGGCAATTGACGTTTCGCCTTGATTCAAACAAAAGAAGAACAGGCTACGTGGTTCCATAAACAGGCTACATGGTTCCATAAAACATGTAGCCTGTTCCTCTTTTGCTTGAATAAAGACGAAAAGACAATTGCCGTCAAGTGATAAAGGATACAACGTTATAAACCAAATGAAAACAGGATACGTGGTTTATGGCCGCTCCCTTAGTGAATATTCTCATCGGGTGCGTGCAAGGTACTGTGGTTTTTTGCAACAACAATCCTTTTCAGGAGAGTTATTCAGAATATCATCGCTCGCTTGCTGACTTTTGCTTCTGTTCGTCCAATGCTCTTTTTCAGGGGAGTTCGTTAATATTCAGAAATATTGCCAATATTTTTATCGCCACCTGAAAATTCTCAACTCTACCAACTTGAAACATACTTTTGTATAAAATGCGGTGTTATGTATGTAATAGACTATTCAATGTGCGTCAATTAGCATTTATGAATTTTAAAAATATCATACCATAAATGGTATACTAAGAAAATTATCAGCACCATTACTTGTATGAACAAAGCCAGAGTTCAGTTTAAGTCAACAGGTAGCACAATTTAATTAGAAAGATGTTTACATCTAAGAAAGGAATTGAAAAGGAATACTAAGGAGGGATATAAAACTTACTTGACAGATGTTGGAAACGATATTAACAAGTCTCCCTCGACTCCATGGTCCCATGTTAACAGTTTAAATAAAGTTTCAAGGATACCTGGACTCATGATCTTTGAAGATAATGAAATTAAGAATCCGCAGGATATTGTCGACTCCTTTGCTACTTTGTTCTCCAATGTATATAAACTTTCCTTGACCATAACTGACGGAATATCTAGGAACTCACATAAGTTACTAGGTGATTTTCCTTGCGTTTCACGTGAACAAGTAACACTCATATTAAAGTCCATGCCAAACAAATTTACTTCCGGGCCTGGTGGAGTTCCAAGTCTCCTTCTAAAAGAATGTGCTAAAGAACTTTGGGAACCACTAACTGCTATCTACAATATGTCTCTTTCGTCCGGGATATTTCCGGATACCGGAAAATTATCTAAAGTGTGCCCTGTGTTCAAAAATGGAGATAAATCTCTCGTTGATAACTATTGACCAATTACATTGTTAAGTAATTTTTCAAAGGTCTTCGGAAAGTTAATTAGTGAATTAATGTGGTCTTACGTGGCTCTATTCTTATCTACAACTCAACATAACTTTGTTTAACAAAGATCGACCTTTTCTAATTTAATAACATTTCTTCAAACTATCAAAACTCTTTTGGTCGACCACAGGCAGATAGACGTAGTGCATACGGATATTTCCAAAGCCTTCCACTGTGTCGAGCATGGAAAAATATTAACTAAACTACAAGAACTAGGCGCACCGGACAAACTATTCAATCTTTTGCATTCTTACTTATGTAATCGTCCAATGGTAGTTCAGTACAACGATTACACATCCTTCTCTTTTACACCTACCTCTGGAGTTTCCCGAGGATCTAACCTTGGCCCTTTGGTCTTTATTATAGTAATGAATGACGCTGATGCTGTGATAAAACACTTTTTCTCATTTGACGCGGATGATGCTACATTATACAAACCAGTAGACTGTCTCCAGGATTTTGATGAATTACAATTGAATATCAATAATTTTATCAATTGGTGTATGAGCAATAACCTAGACATTAACCCTTGAAAATGTAATGTTATGTCAATCTCAAGAAAAACTGATTTAATTGAGTTCGAGTACAAAATAAAAAATCTGGTTATAAATAGAGTGAAAACAGTGCGTGATCTTGCTATATATATATAAGTGCAACATTAAAAGTAAATGTTCAGGTAGATAATATTGTTCGGGAAGCAAATCGATCACTAGCGTTTCTATTTAGAATTTCTCGCAACTTCAGAAAAGAATCTACGTTGAGAACCCTATACTGGGCTCTAGTTAGATCTAAATTAGAGTATGTGTCTGTTGTCTGAATCCAAAAACGTCATCACTTTTCCTCCCTAGGGAGGAAAAGAAAACTCGACTGCATTCGGCCACTTTCGCTTCGCTCTACAGGCACTGAAAATCGATCTTTCGATGAAGGTATGATGAAAATTCATTTTCATTTCAACTCGTGCTCTGTGGTTTTTCGTTCATCGACCGAATTTCGAGGAATGAAATTCTTCCAGCGAGAGATTTGTAATTACAGTATAAAGAACTTTTCTAGCAAATTTTAGCCTAATCAAATTGATATTTAAAAAATAATTAATGGCTCAAGTCGCTAGCAGCTGGTCGACTCGCACGCGGACTGTAGCGAAATTCAGGGGTGCTTTTTAATACACTTTACCGGCGTTAAAGGTAAAGAGCAAAAACTAATCGACTAATCAGGTAATATTGAAGTATTATGAATGAATAAATAAATCGTATTGCATAATACAAAATAATTTATTCATTTCATATTCTGTACAATATATTGGGTCTATTTACGAGAGCACTATACATAAGGCAAACAAATATAAACATTTAATAGTTGAGATTCACAGAATTATAATTCCGCGAATTTTTCAATCCTTCAAATTCATGGAATTGAAAGAAGTAGAAGGTCGAGAAAAAGAAAAAAGCTTTAAAATAGAAATATTTTTTTTTAATCTTCAATACTGAGAATTATCAGAGATTAAATGGTTTTGTTTAGTTTGTTATAAAATAGAATTATATCAATTCCAATGGGCTAACATTTTCCAGAAAACTTCTTTTTATTGTACTTAACTTTTGTAATCTAACTATTGTAATCTCACTTGAAGTTTTTCGTTGCTCCAAATACGCTCGATAAACGAAATGCTGAAAGTTAGAAAAGTCCAATATGCGCCGAGCATCAGGACAAAATTAATAAATATTTTTTTACAATAAATTTTCAAATTCTTTTTTCTCCATCAATCGAAGAACATTCCAAAACGCTTTTCCTAGAAATTTTATTTGAAAATTCCAAAAACTAAATGACAGAGCACGAGTTGAAGTGCAAAACGAATTATAATCGATTTTTCCGAAAAAGGAAGTTTTTTTGACATTGATTAGAAAACTAAAAAAGCTACAACTTTTTATCTGGAGGAGGAGAATTGAAATTTTACATCCATTTATAGCCTTCAAAAATTAAAATTCAAAAATGTTTTTGAAAGCATCCAGGGGTCTTCACACTCAATTCGAAATAATTGTATGTGTCCTTCTTTGATCCGGCAGCTCAATTTCACTGGCTCAGCTTGAGTTGCTTAGGGCGGGATCCACAAAAATGGCGAAATTTGTGAAGCACTCAAAACTTATCAATAAGATTCAATAACTACTAAAAAGTGAGAGTGAACAAGTGTAGCAACGACGTGAAGTGTGAAGGAAGCCGACTGACAGCTGATGACGCTGATAGCTTGACCGTACTGGATCATCTTACTACGAAAATGCACTGTCAGTAAAAGTCGCATCTGTCTTGGCGGGAATTTTAAATTTGAATAAAATATGAAATTTGTGATTTTTTCGTTTATTAAAAAGTCCGAATGATTGGCGAATGCAACAGTATCACTGCAATTTAAATAAATAATTAATTTCTTCTCAGAATAATAAACGTGGTCTCCGGAGAAGAAAAGTGTAGAATAGTCCAGGGGCCCTATGAAATTTCACGCAGAAACTGCTATTTATTTTTATCATTGTATTATATTATATATTACTCTAAGCAAAGAGACATCAGTACTTCAAGTTTTTATGCAACTTAAACCTAAGGGGTGACTGCAGCCTGGCCATACAGTGTTAGCTGGCGCGTTGCATTTTACAGGTGCCAAAAGAGGCTCAATTTTCAACTGCGTGTTTCGGGAATGGCCCCCGATTATTTTAAGCTAAGAAAGACAAAAATCGTACCACGCGTTTTTGAGAAAAAATATTTCTTTTTTTTCAACAATTAAAAATCTGATTTTTCTCGAAAACGACACAAAATATGAATAGTAGTTTAGAGTTCAAAATTGTTCAGGTTTCCGAATTCTGTTAAATTGCTCCCTTTCTAGATGTTTATATTATTTTATTGAATAATTTTTTTCAAAGTATAAAAAAACGATAGAAATCGACTAAAATAGCATTTAAGTCAACGAACATTAACATTTTATTTTTTTTTAAGTTCATTTTTAGATCACTGCCTTTGTGAAGCTCGATGTAAATAACATTCTGCACGAGAACATTAAGGTTCTTGAGCTTCATTGTTGAGAGAAATGAGTTTTTATCTCTAAAATTTAAGAAATCTAATTTTTCTCGGAAATAAAGCAAAATAGGAATGACAATTCATAGTTCAAAATTGAGTCGACGGATGCGAGAACCAGCCCGACGCTCGAAAACGCGTAAAAGTATTGTCCGATCGTCTCAAAAAAAGAAAATTTTCAATTTGAAATCCCTTGAAGCTTTTTCAAGCTCTTGTAAAATGCCTTGGAATGTTTTAAAATACCCTAAAATATTTCAAAACCTTTAAAATTCCTTCAAATTATTCAAGTAAATTAAAAATATCTTGGAATCTTTTAAAATTCACTAAAATGTTTCAAATCTTTTGAAATCCCTTTACATTTTCCTATGAAATCACCCTCAAATTATTCAAGTAAATTTTAAATCTCATAAAAATTCCTTGGAATCTTTTGAAAACCCTAAAATATTTCAAATCCTTTGAAATCCCTGCAAATATTTTAAAGCTCATTAAAATGCCTTGAAATCTTTTAAAATACCGTAAAATGTTTCAAATCCTTTCCTAAATTACTGAAATCAATTAAAAATTTCTTGTAATCTATTAAAATATCCTAAAATATTTATAATTCTTTAAAATATTGTGCACTCCCTTGAAATTTTTTTAAGCTCTTGAAAATTTCTTTGAATTGTCATTAGAATTATTCTAAAATATTCCTAATTCTTTGAATTCTTTTGAAATCCCTTAAAACTTTTTCAAACTCTTGGAAATGCCTTGAAATCTTTCAAAATACCCTAAAATATTTCAAATCCTTTGAAATCTTTTGAAATGTCTTAGAACTTTTTAAAGCTTTCGAAAATTCCATGTAAGTTACACAATTACCCTCAAATCTTTCAAATCTTTTGAAATGGCTTCAAATTATTCAAAATCTATTTAAAATCCTTTTTAATCTCTTTGAATACCCTCAAATATTTCAAATCCTTTGAAATCTCTTCAAATTATTCAAATAAATTAAAACTTTTTCGGAATCTCTTAAAATTCCCTAAAATATTTCAAATCCTTTGAAATCTCATTAAATTAATGAAATCCCATTAAATTAACCTAAAATTGTTTGAAATACTTTTAAATCTGTTGAAAAAGGTGCAAATGCGAGTGGCTTGCAATTTCCGAGACAGAGGAGAACAACAGGGGGGTATGCCTCGCACTTCAGAGAACGCAGTGACTCTCTCTCAAGTTTTCATCTTCTTTGCATTCAACGTCTCAAAACGATGATCATGTTCCCACAACACGATCCCATCGTTTTTCCGTAACACTTGAAGAAGTGCTCTCCCAAAATTTGCATCGTGTCGTGCCTACACGATCGTCGAGTTACGGCAAAACGAAAACTCTCAACACGGCGCATCGTGTTGGGTGAAGCAGATTTTTTTCTCAGTTTAATGGTAAGGCGATAACAAAAGCAAAATATCTTGATCTGTAGTGTCTCAAAGACTACATTGACAAAAAACATCACAATTTTTACGACAATTTGAAGTACGATGTGAAGGCGAAAGATGATGGGTTAGCAAGCGGTGTGAGCGACGACGTCGGTGACTTGTGTAAGTCCCCTGAAAAATTGTACAACACTTCTTCAATGACAATAAAAACCATCGATATGTAACAATATCCACTTTTTCTTGAGTATCCCACGTTAAGTGCCAAAGCATAAAAATTTTTATTGTAAACAAATAATTAAGATTATTGCAACTGTAGCTAAATAAATCTACACAAACCCCGCGATATCACGGTGCCGTTACAATAAACTACAGCAAAAGTAAGAAATACAGACTTTTCCAAATGATTAAGTTTTTGCAAAATAATTATGCAGTATTCAAAATTAATGAGATTGTTGAAAAATCATAATGCCCATATTGCATTCGATAAACATTAGCAAACATATGATGGAACAAGCTTTCCCGACTCATTTGTTTGTTACTAATTTATTTTGGGATGCTAATAATTACAAAAAACCGAAAAATGTACATACTTCATTTATAGTTCTTCAACTGTAGCTGAAGTGCAAAAATAGCATATTCTGACGAATTTTTTTATGGCAAAATTATTATACAATATTGAATGTAATTTTAATAGTGAAAAATCTCTTTATTCCAGCTGTACAGTACTCCAACTGTAGCTAAAGTCGGAAACAGCCATTTTCGACCCATTTGTTTATTGCAGAGTTATTTCACATAATTTAAAATCATGATGATCATGTGGTCCAAAAAGTCTTTATTTTCCCCCCAAAATAAGTGTCCTACAAATTGTTCATTTTGGTGACCAAAGGCCCCTCAATTTTTACATGATTAAATATATTATATATTTTGGAATCTAGGGATTAAAGGATTTAGGTATGAGGAGGTACCTACATTTTTTTTTTTTGATTCTGCCAATATTGAGGGGATATTTTGACACGAAGAGGAACAATTTTAAGGGGATCAAGCAATTTTAGAAGAAAAAAATAAGGAATTTTTCTAGATTACTTTAATAAGTACAAGAATTACGCGAGTTATTATTATTATTATATCATTAAGCCGTTTCCCTTTCGGGGTAGGCGTGAATTGCTCGGTGGTAAAGTAGTGATCGAAATATTTGCACTAATGAAAGCATACGAACTATGCAAAAAGTCAATTCATAATAATTTCGTAATCTTCAGTGACTCTCTAAGTAGCCTTCAAGCTATTCAAAAACGAAATTCATACGACAGCAGAATCCAAGTTATCCAAAAAACGTATAATGATTGCCTACAATCTGACAAGAAAATTACAGCAATTTGGATTCCTTCCCACAAAAACTTCAAAGGAAATGAACAAGCAGACTTACTAGCTAAATTCGCTACATCGCTACCAATTGAAGAAGAAAATTCCAAACTACCGACAACTGACGCAAAAAACTTCATAAAACAAGAAATCTCAAATAATTGTAATATACCTCAAGGAAACACACAAAATGACGATTTCCGTATCCGCCGAACGAACCTGAATCATCCTACATGGAAGACCCTCAACCGAAGAGAACGAACTACCCTCACCAGACTCTGAATAGGCCACACGAAGATCACTCACAAGCATCTCATCGAGAAGACAGAACCCCCAAAGTATGATCAGTGCAACGCCCCTATAAGTGTTAAACACCTTATCATTGAGTGTACTAAGTTCAGCGATATCAGAATTAGATTAAAACTACCAAACTCACTGCAAGAAATTCTTGGACAACCTACGCAAATCGAAAAAACAATTAAGTATCTCAAAGAAACAAGTTTATTCCCCTTAATATAGTTAATTGAGCAATTATTGAACCTAAAAGTGAAAAATTATATCTTATGTCTTCATTTCTCTTCTCTCGATAATGTTATAAGTCATTTTATTTTATTTTTGTATCAAGAAACTAAAAGGTTTTCATACGAATAAGACTTATCTGTCGTCGCTAATGACCTAGATGTAGATGCGACGTTTAATAAACCTGAATAAAAAAAAAGATGAATTTTCAACCAAATAGTTGCATTTTTAACCAAATAGTTGAATTTCAAGCAAAAATACGAATTTTTTAGGATGCAGTTGAATTTTCAAGAAACAGGTTAATTTTCAATGAAGAAAAATTAATTTTTCAATCCAGAAGGACGGATTTTCTATCCAAAAAGAAGATGTTCAACAAAACAGTTGAACTAATTAGCAAAAAAGATGACGTTTGAACAAAATATTTGAAATTTCAACCAAATGATCGAATTTTCAAACAAAAAAAGATTAAACTTGAACCACACAGTTGAATTTTTAAGTAAAAGACGAAATTTTCAGAAGACAGTTGAATTTTGAACAAACAAATTAATTATAAACCAACAAAGACGAATTTTCAAACAAAAAAGATTGAACTTCAACCAAATAGATGAATTTTCAAGCCAAAAAGGCGAATTTTTTAAAGTACAGTTAAATGATTAACATTAAAAGTTCAATTTTGAACAAAAAAGATAATTTTCAACAAAGAAAGATGAATTTTTAACCAAATAGTTGCATTTTTAACCAAAAAAAAATTAAAATTCAACCAAATAGTTTAATTTTTAAGCCAAAAAGGCGAATTTTTTAAAGTACAGTTAAATTATTTACATGAAAAGTTCAATTTTCAACAAAAAAGATCATTGTCAACAAAGAAAGATGAATTTTCAACCAAATAGTTCCATTTTTAACCAAATAGTTGAATTTCAAGGAAAAATACGAATTTTTTAGAATACACTTGAATTTTCAAAAAAGAGGTTAATTTTCAACCAAGAAAAATTAATTTTTCAATCCAGAAGGACGAATTTTGCATCAAAAAAAGAAAATGTTCAACAAAATAGTTGAACGTTTTACGAAAAAATATAACTTTTCAAGAAAATAAATTGAATTTTCAACCAAATGGTCGAATTTTCAAACCAAAAACATTAAAATTCAACCAAATAGTTTAATTTTTAAGCCAAAAAGGCGAATTTTTTAAAGTACAGTTAAATTATGAACATTAAAAGTTCAATTTTTAACAAAAAACATAATTTTCAACAAAGAAAGATGAATTTTCAACCAAATAATTCCATTTTTAACCAAATAGTTGAATTTCAAGCAAAAATACGAACTATTTAGAATGTACTTGAATTTTCAAAAAAGAGGTTAATTTTCAACCAAGAAAAATTAATTTTTCAATCCAGAAGGACGAATTTTGTATCAAAAAAAGAAAATGTTCAACAAAATAGTTGAACTTTTTACGAAAAAATATAACTTTTCAAGAAAATAAATTGAATTTTCAACCAAATGGTCGAATTTTCAAACAAAAAACATTAAAATTCAACCAAATAGTTTAATTTTTAAGCCAAAAAGGCGAATTTTTTAAAGTACAGTTTAATGATTAACATTAAAAGTTCAATTTTTAACAAAAAACATAATTTTCAACAAAGAAAGATGAATTTTCAACCAAATAGTTGTATTTTTAACCAAATAGTTGAATTTCAAGCAAAAATAAGAATTTTTTTGGCAGTTGCTCCCAGTGGGACCCTGCGGTGGTTGTTGACCTTTATTTTTTAATTATATATATATATATATATATAAACTATTAGTTCAATTTTTACAAAATTCGAAATAAATACAAATATTGAGTAGGGTGTTTGCCTGTCTGTGAGGGTTCTGTCGAGGTTTCAAACCTGCAGCTTCCAAGCCTCCCCCGCTGTCACGATTCGAAGCTGTTACTAACACTCATGCACACAGACCTGAAAAGTTTGTATTTATTTCGAATTTTGTAAAAATTGAACTAACAGTCCAATTGACAAAATATCAAAACAAATTGTCTTCCTCTCGGCGAGTACTATATGATTTAAAAAAAAATAATTGTGAAATTATAAAAAATACACTATAGAAATGGGTTTTTCATTAATACGCTATTTTATAGTTTTTCTCGATAAATATAAATTAAATCAACATAACCATTAATAAAGTTTGTAAATGTCACACTTCTTCAAATGATTATAAAAAAATATTTTCAAAACTTTCATAACTTTCCGAGATATGACATTTTTTATTTCAACACAGGAAATGCCAAATAACAACAAAACGACCGGGAATTTGCCATGTGCACCCGATATATTCGGATTCAGGAGAACATTTTGCACAAGAATCAATCATCAAATCTTACGGACCTAAAATGGATGCTCACTCTCCTATTCGGATCCCAGACTGGTGGTGTTTACCGTCCTTTTTCAAAATCCATTGATAAATGTGTTTAAAAGTTAATTATTATCTAAATGACGATGATTTGTTTGAAAAAATAAAAATTCGGTTTTTACAAAAAACTCACACTGAGTTTTTTTTTCTGAGTTTTATGCGGGCTAATCATTTTTGTGGACAGAATTTTTTTTCCTTGAAATAAAATTTTCGCACTTTCCCGAAAAAAATCAAAGATAGAAAAAAAATTAGATAAAAGTTTGCATTTCCACATCTAGAAAAGTTCTCCAAACAATTCCTCTTGCTCTTTTGCGATATCTTATTTAGCATGCATGAAACTGATCAGGCGCGGAACTACAATGGTGGCGAAACAGCCCCCCCCCCCCTCAGGATTTTCTGACTTACCTTCACTTTTTTCTTTTTCAGTGAGAAATGAAGAAAAGCAATAAAAAGTATGCAATTTCATAATGGCAACACAAATGTTAAATTATTAATTCATATTTGAAAGATTGCAAAATATATAAAATAATATTAACTGTGTAAAATGGTATATATATACAGCACGTGTATACGATTTTCTGACCGCCCCCCCCCCTTCGACACTTCTCTGCATCCGCGCCTCTAACTGATAGTGCCTTGCTTATATAAGCAGAAACTTAAAAAAAAGTATTGTAAAAAATAAAAAAGGTGATGGTTTCCAGGAAATCTTTTTAATTTATTCTTTGATTTTTAAAAAGATGAAAAGAAGATTTTCTGGAAAACCCCACTTTTTTCCAATACCTTTTATAAGTTTCTGCTCGTATTAGGAAGGGACTCAATCAGACTCATGCGGGCTTACACATTTTTTTAGGCCGGGAGAATTTTCCCCTGAAAATTGAATTTTCATCATTTTCTCCTAAACGAAGCCTGATATCGGAAAAGAGCAAGAGGAATTTCTTGGAGGACTTTTCTTGATGTGCAAATGCAAACTTTTTTAGATGTTCCAAAGAAAATTGGAACATCTGATTTGGGGTAAAAGAATATAGGAGTCTAAAGAAAAAAAGTGCTTTTTGAAAAATAGACGTCGAAATTCAAATACTCGATTTGAAATGGGTTCGGTCGAAGTCATTAATAAATAACATCGTAGAAATCTTCTCGTCTACAGTAGTATCCAGTTATACATTTCAGAACTCCCTTAAAAAGTGAATAACCGAAAATATAAAAATATTTTTAAAAAATTGTAAGGCATCAAATGATTATTAAATAAATCAAATATTATATTGCAAAGCGTAAAGTCAAGTTATACACAAATAACAATCCAACTATTTTTATTATATTATCCACATTTTGCATTTCTTTTGGAGTCCTGCCAAAATATCCGATTAATATTTTCGTGTTTTCCTCTTCCAAAAAGCATATAATTAAAATCTGTTATCCCCCTGCTGATTGTACGGCACTAAAACAACACACGAACGGCACTGCCCAGTACCGTTTCAGTGCTGCTCGTTTAAAGCTACTCAGATTCCAGATTGAATTGCCTGCAGAAGTTCCCTTTATACCTGTGACTAGGTTACCAAGTAGACCAGCTGAAAGGGATTAAAACTTAGAAATCAAAATTTGTAAAATTTTGAAATTACAGCTGCGAAAGTTAAAAATTCAAAATCTACGGGTTTCGATCATTTCAGATATCTAACTTTTTTTTAGAAGTTTAAAATTGGAATGAATATAATGTATCTCGTGAATCGACGCTACGCTTGCATGTGTTCTCCCAGATGGGAAAGTGGTGGGGGCCGAAAAATCCCACGTTCTGGAGACACTGCTCCTCCTCGAAATTAGTTGTCTGCTCGTGTCACTTACTCGCTTGACTTGTGAGAGGTTATAAGCATAAAGTTTGAAAATCAAAAGTAGACGACACATTTTTTCTTCTTCGCATCTTGTTGTTAGTTTCGTTATTATTTCTGAAATGTCCATAGGTCCAATGTAACCTTCAAAGTATGAAAGATGAAACACATTAGGCTTTTTAGATAAAACTCAATTAAATCATGATAATTAACTCAGTCAAAATGATCGAAATATTTTTTTATTTAGTAGACATCTTAATACCTAAATGTTATGGGGCAATATAATGTTTAGTATTGGGAAATAATTCTGTTCTTAACATTTTGCTACCACACTATAATTTGTAAAGTTTTTTAAATTTTCAAAGAGATAAGAAAAATGGAATTATGGGCAAAAACTTATTTCGAAGAATTAAAAAGAAAAGAAAATTAAAAGCTTTTTAATAATTTTTAAAGATTTGAGGAGATTA
Organism: Andricus grossulariae; assembly: GCA_011634705.1. NCBI lineage: Eukaryota > Metazoa > Arthropoda > Insecta > Hymenoptera > Cynipidae > Andricus > Andricus grossulariae. The sequence goes on along the minus strand of JAABKJ010075445.1, from coordinate 99,549,649 downwards.
ATTTTTTTTCAGATTTCTGGAAAAATTGTAAATGGCTTAGATTTTTTTTTAAACAATAATTTTAAGTTTTGAAGAATTCAAAATGTGTGGAAAAAGAATATGGAAGACTTCAAGACAATTTTGATTTTTCAGGATTGAAACCATTTTTAGTTGAGCTGAACTTGGCAGGGTGTCAAGAGAATGAAAAATGTGTTCTTAAGAGCCATGGGAAAATTCCAACTGATTTTTTAAAAAGAATTCGAAGAGAAAATTGAAAAAGATTACAAAATATTTCAAGTTATTTCCTAAAATTTTTAAAAAGAGTGTAAAAGATTTTAAAGCAAAATGTTGCAATTTTGTCGTATTAGATCATTTTAGAAAAAAATCTGAGAAAGTTTAAGAGATATTCAGAAGTTTTGAAACAATTCAAAAAGAATTAAAACTTATAAAGTTATTTAAAAAATTTTGTAAGGTTTCAAGAAAATAAAAGAAATCATTAGGTTTCTAAGAAAAATTGAAATGATTTTTTATTCGGAAAAATTAATATAAAGAGAATATTTAAAAAAATTTCAAAACATTTCTAAAAGTGTCAAAGAAGAATCTAAAAGACTTTAAGTCAATTTTTTTGAGTATGCAGAATTTAAAAGAAATTCAGAATAAATTTGAATAATTTTAAAAAATTAGAAGATTGAGAAATTCTGAAAAGATAAAGAAAAAATTATTTTCTCAAGATTCTTCGGGAATTTTAAATGATTTTTTATTTCGAAAAATAAACTTAAAAAAAAATTGAAAAAGATTTCAAAACATTTCAACCGATATCCTAAAAGGTCAAAAAATAGTGTAGAATGTTTTAAAGCAAAACGTTTCAATTTGGTAGGATTAAACAATGAAAAAATCGAGTAAATTGAATATATATTCAATATTTTTTATAATGACAATAATTATTAATTATATAAACAATTTGTTTATATAACTAAAAGTTTCTGCAGAAAGAAAATATGACAGCTAGGAATCTTTGGCAAAACATTTCAAGTTGAATCAACAAAAACAAATGAAGCCTATTGAAGAAAAAAGGTTAAAGTGTGGATTTGTTTATAAAAATTGTTTAATTATTTAGTGTACAGTAGTTTTTCTAAAAGAGCTCTAAGTAAGTATTATTATTTGTCATATTTAATACAAAATCTATGGCTTTAAAATGACTAATCATGGCGAATACAAAAAATTAATTTGGTTTAATAGTTTGTTTGTAACATTATAAACCATTTTTTCTCACTGTAACCTTCTGGACATTAGTTCTAGCTACTCCTGGTTAATACTTCTGATTAATTGGTAATTGTATGCTAGTGTAAAGGTCGAATGTAAGCAAATTGTACAAAGTTGAATGTTATTTTTAATACCGTGTTTTATTTATAATTTTTTGCATGAAAAAAAGCTTTAAAAACATATATTCTATTCTAGGAAGATAATATATTTTTTTAATGAGCCACTGTTCTGTTTGAAAATTCTGATTAAAAATAACATTTTTCGTTTAAGAAACTTCACACATACATTCGAACTCCAAAGATACGAGAATCTCGGGAATCAGGAACTCCAAAGATACGAGCGTGAAAGGGGCCCCCACTCCTGCGACGTTTAGATTTCGGGGGCAATGCGTGACAACGCACACAGGCCTACTACGCGCATGCGCGCGTATGCAATTCGCAGTGAACGAATGTTGAATTCAAAGCAGCGCGCGTTCGCGCGCGCCTTACTCTCGGCTAGGGTAGCGAAAAATTCCGCTCGCTCCTTTCCCTGCTAAAAATCCCTCTTAGAATCCTCTCAGAATCCCTAAGATTTAGGAATTTAAGGATTCCTATGATTTTTCACGTGATGTTTCTGGTATGTGGCCAAATTAAGTTTTTAGAAATGTGTAAAATATTAATTAATGGATTGATTATGTAAGTGAACTGAAACATTTTAATGAAAAATATGTATGTTTTATTTGTATACATAACTAATAACACAAATTTACCCGGTCTTCCCCGGGCAGTAGCAAATCTGAACATACCTTTTCAAAGTTACACAACATTAAACGAAACGACAAAAATTTCTTACATTTAACTTAAATAAATATGTTGTACGTAATTTATTTATTCTTGCGCTCGTTTAGTTGAAAAATACTGAATATTGTTTACCTAAACGCACTAAATAATAAGGGGACCAAAATTTACCATTTGCAATAGCTTCGTTTATTAGATAAAAATTTTATTCGCAATAGAATTAAATTCTTCGTACGAAATGTGATATGATTTTTAACAAAAGAGTTTAATTTGCTACAAAATTGATGATTATTTAATTCAAAAAGATTAATTTTCTACATAACAGTAGAATTTTTACCAGGAAAGTACATTTAAAAACAAATAGTTGAATTTTCAACGAAGGCGAATTTCTACCAAGGCAGACGAATTTTCCACAAAATACATTAACTTTTAACCAAAAAGTGGAACTTTCAACTAAAAACGATTAATTTTTTACCAACTAGTTAAATTTTTGAGTGAAAAAAAATGTTAACCAAAAATGGAATAGTTTAATGGTCAGTTTAAAACATTTATTTTCAAACAAACATGACACTAATTTTTATCATAATAGTTACATTTTCAGCCAAAGAGATGAACCTTCAAGTGAAAAAATGAATTTTGAATCAAAAAGTTGAATTTCTGACAAAAAAGATGACTTTTCAAAAATATAGTTGCATTTTCAGCAAAATAATTGAATTGAGATGAATGAGATAAAACCAGATCAATTCTGAACCAAAAACATAATAGTAGCATTTTCAATAAAAACCACCTCCCCCCCTACTCAAAATCGTTACGTAGTTTATAGAAAGTACCGCCAGGCCAAATTTTCGTTTAGGGCTACATTGCTGATAATTAAACATTTTGTTTACGTGAGGAAACAAGGCTAATTGCTGGATAACTGGTGGTGATCGAATTGGACATCCAACAGCAAAGGGTTGCGCGATCTGCTGTGTCAGTGCGAGCCTAGCCGTTGTGTTCACAGGATTTTAATAAGACTCGAGACAATCAATATTTGTTTTTTTTTACCGAAGGGGACTCGTAAGAAACATCCTCGGGTTTTAATTCAATTTCAATAGGAGCATCAGCGTCCTGAACATTTGTGTCTAAAACCAATTCTCCGTTCTTAGCAGAAACTCTTGTATGAAGCCCTATTTATAGAAACAAATAGATAAAGTTATTATTTAGCAGTTACACAATATGATTCTATTATAATAATATAAATATATTTTAAATGCTTACACTGATTTGACTGAAGCGATTCAAAATTCACATTTTTAAAAGTAGAAGCATGCGCTGATTCTTGGATGTTTGATTCGCTTGTACTCGTATTTTGAATGCCAGATGGAATAATGGATGCTCGTTCCGCTTTCCCTTCTTTAATCTTAAAAAAGACACAGTTTTCAATTAAACAACATTCAATTAAAAGTCTTCAGAAACAAATAGATTCTAATTTGAATCCTTCGACATTAGGTGTAACCTGCAAATGTGAAGCATTTAAATTGTACAAAGCGGAAAATTTTTACTTGAATTTAGCATACCGATTCCACGTATTCTTTATAATTATAATAATGATATTATATATTATTATTATATTATATTATTATTATAATCTCTGGAATTGAACGGTAAATAGGAGTGAAGGTGATGAATCCATCAAAAGCAATACCTGCATCGCGATCTTGCAAAAAATAAGATACAACCGCAATATTAAAATACGTAATAATGAACATTTTTAAACACATTATTTTTACATATTACAGTACCGGACAGAATTATAAGACCACATCCATTTTCTTTGTTGCATTAAAATACTTTCTGAGAAGCATGAAAGATATTAAAATACTGCGTTGAATGACCCCGAGTTAAAGTACGTGTTTTTGCCTATTTTTCAAATGATATTGAAAAAAAGTCAGAAGTAAAATTTAGAAAAAAACTTGTGATTAAAAATTTACGAGAGTAAGTACTTTGATGTTGACAAAGCCATAAAAACAATTTATTGGAAAAATGTATTCTTTCGATTTTTTTAATTTTTAATTTTTTACCTTAAAGCTATTAATTTTTCAGCCATAGAAACCCATAGAAAGAACACCATTTGAGATGAGAAAACGTTTTGCCATGGAGAGAGATATTAATTATTTTCATCAAGCAGTAAGAATACCATACTTAGGGAAGTTGCATTTATTTCACATAATTGATAATGATTTTCCCTTACCAGATTTTGTTCTAAACTTTTCATAAAACATACTTCGAATTCGAGAGTAAACCTTTGTACATACATTAAATTTTGAAAACTTGAAGTCCCTCATTTCTGTAGCTTGAGTGGGAATTATTTACTTTCTAGCATCTACAATTGTAAATCCCAAGTTTTTGGTACAAGACTTAAAATTTTAAATCACCTCTATTTTAAACGGCTTTATTTTCAATATTTAAAATTCTTTTTCGTTTTGGAAGGGTGGCATGTTTTCTTTCACAGTTTGAAATTATTTACAATTTCGAAATCTATAAATTTTACATTCGCTATTTTGTTCTAAGCTTTAAATAAAACATACTTTGAATTCGAGAGTCAACCTTTTTACATACAATTAAATTTTGAAAACCCTTAATTTCTGTTGCTTGAGTGTGGAATAATTTACTTCTATCATCTGCAATGGTAAATCCCAAGTTTCTGGTAAAAACCTCTGAAATTTAAAGCACCTCTACTTAAAACGGCTTTATTTTAAATATTAAAAATTCTTTTTTGTTTTTGAAGGGTGGCGTGTTTCCTTTTACAATTTGAAATCATTTACAATTTTGAAGTCTATAACTTTGACATTCACTATTTTGTTCCAAACATTAAATAAAACATACTTTTCATTCGAGAGTAAACCTTTTTACATACAATTAAATTTTGAAAACTTGAAATCCCTTAATTTCTGCAGTTTGAGTATGGAATTATTTACTTTTCAGCATCTACAATTGTAAATCCCAAGTAAAAACTTGACTTGGGATTCAAAATTTTAGATGCTAAAAAGTAAAGAATTCCATACTCAAACTTCAGAAATTAAGGGATTTTAAGTTTTATTTACAGTCTTTTGGAATACCGAAATTTTTTACGTAAAAAAGCAGCAGCCGCAAGAACTTTATATTTTGCATCCTGATAAAAAATTAATAATTTTATTTTACTTTTTAGCTGGGGAAATGTATTTAAAACATACAAATGATTTTTTAAATAAACAACATTGCTGAGTTTGAAGCTTTCCTAAAATAGTGATTCCACTTGATTAATGATGATAAATTAATCACAAATTTTTCATAACTTTTGCATTCGAAATTGTTTTATCTTTAGCGAATATCAATATCTAAAAACTATACTAGATGTCTAATTTTGGAAATAAAAGATCAAAGGTACAAAAACATAACCTATATTCGCAATGCCTATGACAGCTTAGGTTTCTTGATTCGAAATATACGTTTCCCATCATGTTTCCACTAAATAGTTTGATAACTTACATTTTCAGCGATATCCTGTTTCATTAAAACACGGTAACGTGTAGATGAAAACTCAATCAATTCTCTTAGCCGGTGTAGCCGGTCGAAGCTGCAATCGAAGAAGTCGATCGATAAGTGGTAACTAAGAAGAAAGGCAATAATGAGAAATGAACATTTTCACTTTATTTTTTAGTTGAAAAAAATTGATTTCAAACACAATAATAATTTAGGCACGAAATTAAGTCGATAGGAGTTTCAAATATTTTTACATCATTTGTGAAATTAAAAAATTGTATAGGTACGTCAAAAGTCACACGAGGCACATCGTCAAGAAGTTAACAATTAACACTGCTATGAGTTCGAAAATTTCCGAAATTAGTATTATTTGTAGCGGTTATCAATAATTACAAAATACATTAGATGTCTAATTTTTGAAATAAAAACGACAAAGACTCAAACGTACCCAAACATAACCTATGTTTCTCAACTCGAAATAGTACAAGTTTCGCATTATTTTAATACTTTTTTTTTTTGCTCACTTGCCTTTCTCAGCGATATCTGCTTCAATTAAGCAATTAAGGCACGGTAACACAGATAATGAACATCGAAAATTGGAGAAATTCGAAACCGGTCGAAACTGCGATCGACGACGCTCTCTTCGTTCTCTTCCTTCCTTCGTTCTCGTCGATCGATAAAAGAAACGAAGAAGATAGGCAACCCTCGTGGCGTGGCGTCGTGTCGCTTTGGTGTTTTTCTCAATTTTACTGACAATACGTAACGCGATTTTCTTTGAATTAAATAAAGACGACAATAAAATTTTCATGAAGTGGAGAATAAAATAGCGGCATAAATAAAAGAAAATCGTTTCTCGTAGTATAAGGACAGCCTTTCGCACATTTTCAATATTTGCCTTCTTTGCCTTCGCGCGGGATACGTATATCGAAACATCGATATTTCGACTATTCGCTTTCAAAACTAAGTTCGTGGTACCAAATCCACGAAGCTAAAAGGTACCAAATAGCATTGAAGATGCGCATGATTTTATAGAAGATTCATAAACTATCTTTCATTATGAAGTAGAGAATGTTCAGAAAATATTTAAAATCTAAAAATGAACTTACGGACTATAATATTATATATATATATATATATATACTAAATATTATTGAAACTGTTTAAAATTTAGTACACGCAGGCAGTGTACCCTAGCGATGCCTACAAAATGAAAAAAACTATCAAAATGGCCTATTGTTTAATAATAATTAATTGCAAATTGTGACCGATCGATAAGCACGTTTTTCTAGTTTCGGCAGAGAAAAGTATTGACGGAACTTTAGAGTTGAAAGAACTTTCAGCGAGACATTTGTTCCTTACTATTAAATTAAGATTTCTGGAAATTTTTAGATCGATTCATCAAAAATTGACGGAAATATCCATTATGCAAGATAGCATCCTTTATAGGCGAGTACCGGCGAAAGTACAAGGGAACGTTGAGAATCGCTTGCAATCGTAGATGGCGTCGCGCGCTTTCTTACATAATGGATATTTCCGTCAATTTTCAATGAATCGATCTAAAAATTTCCAGAAATCTTACTTTATTAGTAAGGAACAAATGTCTTACTAAAAGTTCTTTCAACTCTGAAGTTCCCTTGATACTTTTCTTTGCCGAAACTAAAAAAACGTGCTTATTGACGGGTCTTAATTTCCAATTAATTATTATTAAACAATAGGCCATTTTGATTGTTTTTTTTTTCATTTTTTAGGCATTGTTAGGGTACACTGCGTTTTGACGATTTATGTTTTAAAAAATAATTGAATTTGGGTAAATTTTTTTTTCACTCTTTCATTTTTACTATTAAAAATATTTATCGGACAAAAAAACTGCACATATAAAAAAAATTCCATCTTGCCCTTTTCTATATGACCATTTTTTTTTTAATTCAATTTTTTGAATTTTAAAATTTGGATATCACGATACACGTGGACAGTACTTCTCCGCGTTTTCGAGCGCGCGACCGATTCTTTGATCCGAACCCTCATATATATAAGAATTATTTCAGTATTTAGTATTTTTTCATTATTTTTAAACGTTATACCCTAGCTTGTCGCTTTTTTATCGTAAACATATATATTATAGTATCAAATTTTACAACCAAAAGTTTTTTCGTTCATACATGGTGCCGATCAAAATGTCGGATTTAAATTTAAAAGTCCTTCATAATTTACAATTTTATTGATTCTACCAGTTGCAACCAATTTTGAAAAACAATTTTTCAAATAGTTTGATTTGAAAAAAATGTTGACGGTTTACAAATTTTTTATGCAAGTTCCTTACAAAGGTACAATTAACGTAAAATGGTAAATTCAATATTTAAAAAAAAATGAATAGCTCTTTATCAATTTCTTAAAATTTGATGCGAGATTTAATATTTTTTAATTTCATTTAAAATTTAGATACGGCAATTTCAGATATATTGAGATACAAATCTTTATAAAAATCTAGCCATTTTAAAATTTCGATGACGATGCCAAAAATTCTTTATTGCAAATATGGAAAAAATCATAAAAATCAGAAATAAGGAAAATTTGCGATTTCGCAAATGACCTAGGGGAATAAGCATGTAAAAATGGCCCCCACACCTATCAAGCCTATATTGGCACCATATATTGACAAATTTCAACCTTAAACTTGTATTTTTTTAGGAGATATGGAGGGGGGTAGTAAAAATAAAAGAAGGGGTTTTTCTTGAAAACGGCTAGACCTTTCTTGACGAGCAAAATATATGTTGTATTAACTAAAAAGACTAATTTGAGAAAAAAGTTTTGATTTTTTCGGATAAAAAATAGGGGTAAAAAAATGCTTTCAAATTTCGAAAATATTTTTTTGAGGTTATGTTTTAGAGTTACACCTCCAATTTTTTTCAAAACAAACCTTGAAGTGTCTGCTTTAACATATATTTTTATCAGATTTTTCGTGGTGCTGCATCATGGCGAAAAATGATGAAAATCATACATGCCGCACATCACACAACACACTGTCGCTCCAGCTGAGCACATCGAACCCGACTGTTCGGTTGACACTTTATTAGTTTAATTAAGTGGTCGGCTGGAATAATGGTGCACTTGTATTTTGAGGAATCACTTATTTCGTATTTTTTTTGTACATAACATTATGAAAAACAAATGCGCATTTTTAGAACTCTACCTTGTAGCGAAATTACGATTGCTGTGGAATTACGTGACCCACCAAACGAAATAGTTGAAAAATATTCACGAAAAAAAATTGGCAAAGAATGTTAGTATTCTATGTATATAAGCATTTAAATAAGAATCGTCTGTAGTTGGCATATACAAATTATAGTTCCCAGAGTTCACCAAGTGGAGGTTGCGATACGATTTTGAATTCCTTACGGGGCTGGTTTTTTAGCGTGAGTCCCCTCGCCTCTCACAAAATGGGGTGCTTTTCGAGTGTGTGTTGCCTTCCTGTCACAAAACGGGGTGCTTTTTTAGTGTGTATCCCCTTGCCTCACACAAAACCGAATACTTTTTATGTAATTATTTATTCAGGACAATTCAAGGGTGCACACGTGTGTAGTCACGATGGCAAAAATCCATGAATTGGGCTACGAACTGCTACCTCTTCCACATATTCTGCAGACTTAGCCCCCTGCGACTATTTCCTGTTTCCAAACCTGATGAAATTGCCGGGCGGTAAGAGATTTGTGTCGAATGAAGAGGTCATCACCGAAACAAACGCCTATTTTGAGGGCCTTGAGAAAACCTATTATTTCAAAGGAATACAAACATGGAAAAAACGCTGGACTGAATGTATCGAGCTAAAAGGAGATTATGTTGAGAAGTAAAATGCTTATTTGCCGACGAAAAATCTTTCAGTCGAAAAGTCACTGACTTATCAAACAGCCCTCGTAGTTTAATCCTCAACCAAAAATATGAATTTTCAACAAAAAAAGCATTTTTTTTCAATCAAAGGGATGAATGTTTAAAAAATAGATTTTGAAGGAAGTAGGTGAAATTTCAAACAAATAGCTGAATTCTCAACAAAACTGATTAAATTTCGACTAAACAGTTTGCATTTTTATGTGAAAAGGATAAATTTGCAACAAACGGGATTAATTTTATGCCAAAAAAGATTAATTGTCTACTAAGAAAGACGAATTCTCAACAGAGTAGATAAATTTTCAATAAGAAAATATCAATTTTCAATTAAAAACTTTATTTTTCAACAAAAAATGGAATAGTTACATTTTCAGTTTAAAAACTTCGTTCTCAACAAAAAAACGAACTTTCAACAAAATATTTAAATTTTGAACCAAAGAGATAAATTTTCAATCGAAGCTATAAATCTTCAAAAAATAAAATGAATTTTCAACAAAAGAGTAACATTCAACCCAAAAGATGATTTTTCAACAAAAAATATTAATTCTCTTAAAATGTAATAATTGAATGTTCAACCAAAGACATGAATTTTCAACAATGAAAAATAACTTTTTACCAAAAATATTTATAAGTTTTCTTATCGGGTTTTATTAATGCATTGATGCGGAGAAAACGAGAAAAATAGGACACTTCTTGAAAACAAGAGAAAAAGAAGAATTTTTAAAAGGGAGCAAAGGGGTATAGATGAAAGAGTGATAAGTCTGAAATATGTAAGTGATTTTAAAACTTCTTAAGTTATTAATAAACTGTACCGTTTCAGGGCAACTCATCTTTCGCGAAATTCGTAACCTTCTTTCAAATTTATCATCAGAAAACGTACTCGAACCTCCCTATTAGCGACCGTCGTTTTTGGCACAATCCCCTATTCCCTCAGATTGGCAACGTAATCTATGAACGGCCTCTAACTGATTTTTCAATTACAGTTAGGATACCTTTATTTCGGACCCATAACTTTGAGCTTGAGGCTATTGAAAAATTTCGTTAATAAAAAATATCAATATAAAATGCCGTCGAGAATATTTTTTCTGAGTCTTATTGTAATACCCTAGACTAGCCTTGAAATAATATTTTGTCTTTGGGATTGGCCATATATTACGTAAGCCATTTTTCTTTTGTTTGTATAAAGACGAGAACAAAACTGCTGTGGAGTTGAGAAGGACATAACGATATAAACAAAAGAAAAACGGCTCATGTAATATATAGACGATCCCTTTACAGTGCTGCTAGCGCGAGCGTTACTGAAAAGTACTGCTCGCTTTGAATTATGATTAATCGTTAAAAAAAGAAGCGAGAATTTTTTTAACCCCTTGAAAAGCTTATGAAATTTTTGGTCGAATGACTTCTCACAAGGATATTTTTCATCTTTTAAAGAAAATATATTACGCAAACATAAAAAATAAATCAAGGATTTCTCGAATTTTGGATCTAGACTTTAGCTCATGCCATCACCTAGGAAAATTGTAGCAAAAATCCGAAATTTATACCACACATGCCTTTAAGTTTTATCCTTAATTCAGGGTCGTGAAACCTAAGAAATCTTCTAGTTTTGTTGTGACGTGAATTAGAAAACTTAAACAAAAAATTAACAGGACATAGTCTTTGAAATGTTATCTTCAATTTAATCGAATAAAACTACCAAAATCTTCACAGGCGCTCAAAATATAACACAACATTTCCAAGCATATCAATGTTGAGTTTCAGTCGGCGCGATCACGGTTGTCAGACGCGAGATCGGGGATCGCTGAGAATTTTTCATATTTCAGTGTCTCCAGAACGTGGGATTTTTCGGCCCCCCCACCACGTTCCCATGTGGGAGAATACATAAAAGATTAGCATCGGTGACTCGGCCAGCCTCGTGTAAAGCCGAAAATGCACGAGGCACGAGCGCGAAGCCGAGATCGCCCGAGGCACGACCCCGACTTCAAGATTCGCTATCCGCGGCTATTAGAAGGTTTGAGTTGATTTTGGCTTGCAAAAATTGACACCTTGAAGAAAGACTTCAAAAACTGTAATGTATCTTTTGTTGATCTAAAGAAATGAATTCTTTGGCTATATTTTCTTGATTCAAATAAATATTTCTTACATTCAAGATAATAATTTCCTTGATTCAAAGGGTCTAGATTCGTTGAAATCTGATTATTCGTTCAAGGAAATATTTATTTGATTCAATGAGTTCGATTCTTTCAATTGATTCGGACGCATTTCACTCAATTAATTGTACATGCTTGAATCAAGTCTTTAGGCTTATTTAAATCAAAGAAATAATGATTTAATTCAATATAATATTAGTTAAATGAAAAAATATATTCAATTGTTACAAAGAGTTTATGCATTTATACCAATGAAGCATTTATTTGGATGAACAAGATATTGTGTTTACATAAAGATTTATTTTTTCAGTTGAAGAAAATATTTCATTTGCTTACTAGAATGAAGTCATTCACAAAAAATAAACTTTTATTCCAACAAAGTAATAATTTTTTTAAATCAAATATTTAATAATTTGGCGTAATCTGTTTCAATTGAATACTTCTTTAGATTAAAGAAATATGTTGTTGAATTCAATATCCATGTTTTTGATTTGAAGAATTATTTCTTTGGCATTTATGGTGAGGATTAAGTACGGCTTTCCATGTTAGAATTCCCATGTTGCGACAGCGTCGTGGTAATTGCTGTGGACTTTATACTCGACGGACCCAAGTTCGATACCTGCTGGAGGTGGATTTTTCATCAAATTTTTCTGTTTCAGGTTCCTCAAGATTTTAAATTATGTAGATTGTTTAAATTAAATGTGTATAATAATAACAATGTTAATTATAATAATTTAGACTGAAAGAATCCATATGTTCATTCGGGAAAATATGTACTACAGTTGAACTACGAACTACTTTATTGCACTCGCACATGATTTAGGCAAAAAAAAATATTTTTTTGAATCAGTGGGATATTTTTTTGCTTCCAATATTAAAAAATTTGATGTGAGAAAATAGTTTTTGAGCCTACACAATATTTGCTTGACTTTAAAATATATTTGTTTCCATCAATTCACGTTTCCTCATTTCAAAGAAATATTCAATCCCATTCATGACACATTCATTTGGAACAATGAGTCATTTACCTGGTTTAAAATGTATATTTTTGTCTTCAAATAATATTTCTTTGATTCAAAGAAATATTTCACTCCGACAAATAGGTCGTATTTTTGAATCAAACAATGTTAACTTAATCCTATTAACATTTGTCTGGCTGAAAGAAATTCTTTTTTTCATTCAAAGTTCATATATTCATTTGCCTCAAATAAATACTTCTTTGAAAATAATCAGGACATTCACTTACTTCAGCCAAGTAAAATTCACTTCGTACAAGTAATCCTTTTTTTAAAATTACATTTTAAATAAAATAATAAACTTGTTAACCAAAAATTATATATTCTCAACCAAGAATAGAATATTAGACTTTTCAACTAAAAAGAATTACCTTTCGACCAAAAATAGCTCGATTTTCTTATTGAGTTTTATTAATTCCGTTTGGATTCAAGTGGAAAACCGAGAAATATAGGAAAAGAAGGAAATAGGGGAAAGACTGTAAAAATAATAAGAATGTAATAAAAAACATATAACGGTATATCAAACAAAGGTATGCTAGTTGTGGCTGTATAGAAACGAAATTTTGGGAATCGAAAATAATATGCAAAAAAGTAGCATATGTTAGGACCATATAAAAAAAAGTATCATCAGTTTGGAGTACATTTTTATTTATTTTGTATTTTTGGCGCTACATAAACTCTTTTTTGAGCTGACATTAAAAAATGTTTTGATTATGCAAGAGCTCTTAACTGATAAAAATATATTAGAAACAAAGTTGAAGGTCTATAAGGAAACAAAAACAGAAAAAATACGTTTCTGAGTCAGTTTTGTGTTTTTCAAATTATTTTTCTCTAGCTGACTCATAAAAATACTTTGAACAACTCAGGTGTGTCATCTGAAAAGAATACACTAGAAAAAAATTGATGTGAATAAGGAATCAAAATCCATCGACTGATAATACATTTGAAAAAACTACAAAAAAGGAGGATTTTGAAATTCTGTCGTTTATCTATTTTTTTATGTTGGATCTTCTTGAATTTTTTCACGAGATACCCATATGATATCAAAAGTTTGTAATAATAAATCAAATCCCCTTTTAATCCCTTTGTTTATCTAATATTAAACAACAGAATCGCTATGAACCCTGAAGTGAAGTTGTTTTGGATCCTGCAATAAATGATCATACTTCAATTTAATTTAATTTTCATTTAAATAATTGCTGTGAGTAAATTTTTTGACCGCTTCTTATTTCAATACTCCCCGAGTAAAAATTCTTCTACTTGTTTTCAACTTGAATTGCCCCCAATCAAGACATGCTGAAGTCGAAAAGTTCGACGTGTTATTTAAATAAGTAACACGAGAATTCTAGATCAATCTAAAATATCTATACCTTAAACCCATATACCTATCTACTCTTCACCTATATACCCATCCACACATCACTACTTTACCACCGGGCAATTCAGGCCTACCCCGAAAGGGAAACGGCTTAATGATATAATAATAATAATAATTAACTCGTTACTACACGAAGAAAAATATAAGTATGGGTTTTTGGTTAAAATCTACTTTTAACTTTTTACACGAATTGTGCCTGTAAAACTTATTAGAGACCGGAAAGAAAATTAGAATATCTGAATTAAGTCAGAAACTATAAAAGTTGAAAGAAAAAATGTGTATTTTTTTGAAAGATAGACTAAGAGATTCTGAGACTTGAAGTGTACAACCTGCCTGATTTGAAACGGATTCGATCTCTTATTTATCTTAATAAGACATATTTTGTAAAGGCAATATTAAATGTTAACTTGGCTTTTATAATATTTTCGAGCAAAAGGACAATTAGAAACCTAATAAATGTAAAATTTCTTTTCTGGTAACAAAAATATTAAGAATACAGATCCTAAATTTGGGTAATTCCATACAAATTTTAAATGGACATGTTGAAACATATCAGACAGTTTTGACACAATTTTCAAAAAAGAAACTACAAATTACAATGAAAGTTTTTCTTGATACCGAGTGTGATACTTTGAAACATCATAATGTCATAAGCGTGGGATGATTGTTGAGACAATTTACTCGAGCAGTTATATACTTGAAGGCGTAACCTTAAGACGAATCAATTTCCCGACACCCGACCATGTTACGACAATTACGAGCAGTTGTAAACGTGACTGTGGAGTGTGGATGGGTCCGTGACAGATATGAAGCAACTATAAGCGCGACGGACACAGCACTTCGAAACGGCCCCTCGATGTTCATTAATTAGCGGTAATAAACCGCGCCATGCGAGTCGGATGGCACGACCCCCAAATAATTGTGACAACAGCCGGTAGCTCGTTCGCGCACGCGAAACCACAGATCTGCAAGAAACTGGTTCTCGGCACGCTCCGGATTCAACTGCATTTTTTACTTCTTTTCCTTTCTTTTTTGATGATTCGTTCAGTGCATCTTTCAAACAAATCCTTGCAAGACATTCTTAAGATGAAAATAGAAAAAATGTCTATTATTGTCATTAGAAATAAATATATGGGACCTGCAAGCAGCATTAGCAATCTACTAAAATAAAAATAACTAAACAATTCATACTTTCCTGTAACCTTCTTGAAGCGTTTCATGCCAAGGAATCGGTTTTGCTCATTTCTTGTAATTTTGTAGTGTTTAGAGTACACGGAGAAAAATAGAATTCGAAATATAGCGACTGAGTCCATTATTTCGAGCAAATCGGATTCAGGATGAATTTTGCTAAAAGAGTACTGGGTGCCCAGAGCTCTATCCAGAAGGAGAGTGCTGTCCACAGTGGTAGCCTGCAGTGGCTGCCTACAGTTTAGGAATCAGTCCCAACTTAGTCCGGAAAGAGGCTCGAAATATTCATCGTGGATCCCAATTCCTGAATTACAGTTCTCAGTCCTGAATTTCTGAAAACAATCCTGGATGCTTGCAATTCACTTTTAAATTTCCGGTACTCAAAACTTGTTCTTAAATCCGCATTTTTCTCCGTTTATAGTAGTGCAACACGATTTTGCAAGTTTTTTAATTAAAAAAAGTTATTATCATATATTATTTATTATTATTTATATTTTTCTAAAAAATGTCATCCCGCTACTTATATGCATATGGTACGGTGCATAATTGTTCTTATGTACTACTGAGTACCTTTGTAATAATGTTATGCTGAATTTGTCGTAAAATTTTTTAATTATGTCTTTTTATTTTCAGATCACTTTTGATATCTTGTTTTTGTGTTAATTTCTGAAAAATTGATAGTGATTTTGAACGATTTTTTATAATTTGGGTTTTTCCTTTAGATCTGTAAAGTTCTTGTAAAATGTGTACTTTACGATGTTTGGGTTATTTCGATGCGTTTCCTTGAAAATTGTGTCACTTGTCCTGTCAAGTGAAGGTCTATAAAAAAAAAAGGTCTTAGTTAAATGCTTCTCTTTCTCTCTAAAAAGTGGGATGGAACTATTTCAAAAATCTAGCAATGCTTTGAGAGTTTCCGTGTTAGAAAGAAAGGTTTAGTTGGACTCGTGACTTTGAATACTTCTCCACGTAACTTTGATAGTGGCTTTTTTCATTTAAAAGAAGTTGTTTATTTTTCAATATATATCATAATAAAATTTCCTCAATTTTTCGAGACTGTGTTTGTGACTTTCACCAGTATTTTTTAATTAGTGTCGTGATTTACTGTGTGAAACAGATTGAATTATAATACATATATATATATATATATATATATATATCTATTTTATATTTGTCGCAGATATGCGTCGGATCTGCAAGCGATATGCGTAACAGATTATGCGTCAGATCTGCTAGCGCTATGCGTAGCAGATTATACGTCAGATTCTGCTAGACATATGCCAGGCAATTGATGACACATATGTCTCATCAGGTGAGAGCACAATCTGCGCGTCGATCCGCAGATCTGCGTGCGCATACGCCATCAGTGTACTAACAGAATGTTATCTGGGTGGGTCAAGCGACGTTCATTAGATACCTCATTCTTGTATGGATGCGCCGCCTGTACGCAACTTTTTCAACCTAAGAGCACGGGTCGATTTCAAATGAATGGATACTATCAATAATAATACAAATAAATACACCCGACATTCCTGCTACTGCTGGCCCACGCAGTTTCTCAGCTCAAGGGGTGAGAGACGGTTGCGACTCTCACCTCGGAAGGGTCGCCCTGTGCGAGTACTCAGTCGAGTATATTGCGCAATATTATGGAAACGGTTCAGGCGGGTGGATATCCGTCTTATTGCGCAGTTGAAAAAGTTGCGGTCCGTTAGTCTGCATGCAGGCACCAGGTGTTTTTCGAGTGTCTTTCAAGTGTTTTTGTTTGCCTACGACAATTTGTCCTCTAAAAATCAATATTATAGAATCAAAAAACGACGCAGATATTTCGCGGAATAGTGAGTCTTGCAGCATAACGTACCACGACGATATTCTAGACTAGGTGGAAATTTCAGCCGCCAAGAAGGTTAGTACATGCTACTGCAACTGCATACGACTTTTTGGAGAAAATCTCCTAAATGTAAAGCTAAGTTATAAAGGTCTGGATACTAATCTTTTCAAGTGTAGAATGCATTTGCGCAATTCTGTTTCTGCATTCTTTTATCGGTTGAAGACCTCCCTGCTTAAAATGACGGATAGGATCCGATAGAGTCAGATACAAAGCCGGATAAAGGTGCGAATAGTCCATGTCGGATTTTATTCCGTCTCTATCTCGATCTCTTTCGGTTCGTAAAATCTTAAACGGAAAACTAGCGACTCTATCCGGATTTTAACCTGGATGACAAATGGAAAATTGCATATTTTATCTGGCCCTATGCGGAACTTTGTCGGAACTTACATCAGAAGACTGTTTTCGTTTAATAATAAAATCTAATTTAAAAATTTATTAATAAAAACGGTTTTCTATCTGGATCTATCCAGCTTTGAAGTGAACATCGGAAACAGAAAAGTGAATTATTTGGCCTTTGGAATCTTATGCGGCCCTATCTGGAACTTTGTCGCAACTTACATTAGAAGACTGTTTTCGTTTAAGTCTAAAAACGATTTTCTATCTGGATCTATCCGGCTTTGAAGCGAACTTTGGAAACAAAAAATTGAATTATTTTCCCAACGGAATCATATGTGGGCCCATCTGGCAATATGTCGGAACTTACATTACACGGAGAAAAATGGAGAAATAATTGTTATGAAGAGAGCTATAATTACATTATAGATTATTACGGTACTGGTGACTATTGCTCGAGTACAGGTACCCTTTGTAAACTGTTTAGTTGTGAAAAATAGATCACATCATTCCTGTATCTATAAATGAGTGTTTAATAGACTAATACAATTAAATGTGATATAGATCTTATTTTGATTCATTTCAATACAGTACCTTTGTAAAAGACGCCTATTTAGTAGATGCTATTCAAAGATATTACTATGTATAGTTAAGATTATAGTCAAAATAAGATGCGTCGTGCAATGTCAAATATATGACGCGTTTAGAGACGCTGTTATTAGCCAATAACGTTGAGTCTATGAGCCTTCTGCGACTCAGTACCAAAAAGCTACCACTAATAAAAGGGCAAGCGCAGTAGTGCTGCATTACGGCCATAAGTTCGCGAGTTCGCGCCATTCTCGACTATACCTTTTTTATATTTTTTTGCGGATAAGAAAAAAAGATAATAAGCGATATTATAATGAAAATAAAACGATGAATATCTCAATTAAGTCAAAAGTTACAGAGATTAAAAAAAACATTGGGGGTTTATGGAAAAGAAAACACAAAATTCAAATATGAAAATATGTTTTTTTTTTTTAAGATATAGTTTATACGTTTTTTAAACAAAGGGTTGCAGTACAAAGCTAGATAACCGACATTTTTGGCAAAAATTAGCTTTTCGCATTTGAAATTATTAAAAAATCAAGTACATGTTGTTAAAGGATTTGTTCGAAATCACATTTTTATTGGAGTCATAAAATGATTGGTAATGTGTAACCAGATACCTGACTCTCTGCACACATGTCTGCTGTCTTCTATTTTTACATACCTAACCGCTTATCTTTTTCTAAACTTTTTTGTGACCATATTCCTCTTCCTAAAAGTTTTTAAATACTGTAAAATAATAATATACTTTTTTTCAAAGGAAAGTTTCGCCGACCTGTCGTTGTGATTTCGTCCTGTCCTGTGACCACCCATCTCACGGTTGTGAGACGTGGCCATAAATGGGATTTACCGCTGTCCTACTGGGAGCCGATGTCATTTTTTAGATGACAATTGCTCCCAGTGGGACCCTGCGGTGGTTGTGAACCTTTAGTTTTCAATTATATATATACATGAGATCTAAAAATGATTAACGTTTTAGATTGTAGGAGTTTCATATATGAAACTTTCCGTTTTAGGAGTGCTATATTCATGATCGATTCTCAAAATTATCATAAGATTATGTTGCAAATTTAAAATTATGTCATAAGTGTGATGTAAACATATTAAATTTTATATTAGAACTTGCATCTAACACCCTTATGAAAACTAATGAAAATGTATTCAATGTTGAAGGGAGATAATAATTTTGTTTTCAAGATAGTCACAATCGGTGCTTATATTGAATTGAAATATTACTAATTTTTTAACAAAAATAATTATAGTCAAAGTTTATTTATTGTTTCTTCCCTTAGTAAAGGATATATGTACTTTAATTCTATAATAAATGAATATTTTAATTCCATTTAATTTTAAGAATCTAAAAGTTTCAATACCCACTGGGCACCATATTTGACGACGTCCTTACGCCATCGTTACGACATCTTTACGACAACTTTACGATATCCTATGTCGATGCCTTTAAGGTGTCTTTACGATGACGTAAAGATATCGTCCGACGTCTTGACGATATCGTAAAGACACCTTAACGACATGGACATAGGATTTCATAAAGTTGTCGTAAAGATGTCGTTACGATGTAAAGACTTCGCAAAATTTTTTGCACACTGGGTACCTGGAAAAGAATTTTGCATGTTAAATAGATGATATGAATTTGAAGATTATCATTAATAATTTTTAAAATATTTGAAGAGATACACTTATAATCGATAATGATTTTATAAGTTATGTCGATAATATATCAATAATTTGTGAGACAAATTTTCTACACCATTTTAGAATTGTTACGTAACAAGATAGCAGAATTCATACGTATAGCTAATGCGCGTGACCAACATAAAGTACAAATGATACACGTTTGGCACATAACAGTTATGTCACATTGTTACATAGCTGTTACTAATGTGCATTATGCACAGCTTACAATACCGCACAGTAACACCGTCAAATTTCGCTTACGTAATTCTGTAACAAAATTGTTATAATGCATGAATGTACCCAAGTTACGGAACAAATGTTGCACGATTGTTACATAGCAGGTATGTCATTGTGTTCACTTACGTAACACTGTAATACAATTGTTTTAGTTCATGCGTGTAACGAAGTTACAGATCAACTGTTACATTCTTCTTCTATAATAATTACATCTCGCTCCTACAGAATTGTTACAACTTTTTTTTATGGAACTGGTATATCTTCTTTCGGTAGAAAAGTTACTCGAAATTGGTACCTTCCAGTTATAGAACCAGTAAATCACTGGACAGTGACATTCGTTATATAACCAGATATAAGAGCGTTACCCCTGGTTACGGAGCGGTTACAGAACGTGTTTGCTGGGAAAGGTCGGCCTCAAGGTCCCAACGTTTGTTGTGGTCAAGGTGAATCTCAAGGATATCATCAGTAATTACGATCGTTCTCCTTAGCATGGCCTCGAGGAAAGTGAGGTCGACTAGTGCAAACCTTTTCTTTGGGATTTTGTATCCCTGAAGTTTGTTTTTGTTAGGTGTTTCCGCTGGTCGTTTGGCCTTCTTTAGTGTCTTCGTTGGGTGTTGAGGAGGTGTATCCTAGACTTTTTTAATCATGTCTTTCATTTTCAGAGGTTGTCGTGATCGTGCTGGCTCCTTTTTATTCCCTTTGTGTATTATTTTTTTGTTATTTACCTTCTGTTGTGTTGTTGAACTTATACTTTCCCGCCAGATTTGTACTGCTATTTATCTTACGGAAGGTACCCTAACCCGAACTCACCGATTTTGATAATTTTTGTATAAGTCGTAGTACATTAAAAAAACAAGAGATTCGTATTTTTTTTATCGGCGGAAAAACATATTTAAGGGGTGAAATCCGCCATCAAAGGTCACCCCCAAAAACATTTTTTTTTTAAATAACTTTTCTTCTAATCAATATTTTTTAGTCAGAACAAGTGAGTAATAATCCTTATAAAAACTAAAACAAATTCTGGTATATTTGACTTTTGGGGGTTGCAACCCCTATTTTGAATACGCGAAAAATTGAAAAATTGACATCACTTTCTGCAGTAAAAACATGAAAAATAGTGCAATTATAACCAAATTTTTATTTTTATAAAGAAAATAGTAAAATAAAGTTTATGTTTTCCTGCATTTTTAATAAAAAATATATTTAGAGGGTAAAGCCACCCCTATTAATGAAAATTGAAAGAAACTGTAGGTAAGAAAAGTGAGGTTATTGGAACACAATTTACACTTTACGGACGCCTCATCAAAGATATTCTGGCTTCATAGTTTCTTTCATCTACATATTGATATAAACAAAAGCGTAGATATGAAAAAATTTAGTATAAAAATGATCCACATTCGCAAGGTACTGATTAAATTAGAATAATCGAGGATTAATATCTTTATCAGAGTGGGTGAAATTGACCCTAAATCAAAAATTCCTAAATATAATATTTCTAAAACTAAGAAAATCCGTAGTTGAGATAAAATAAATCCCTAAAAATAGAAAGTAATAATTTTCTAAGCAATCTGCTCAACAGCTGTGTTAAAATTGCAGTGTGGGATCGGAAACCTTTTACGTGTCTACAAATAATGACACTTTTTTCGGAAGGCACAATTGACCACAAAATAGATACTTTACATAAATATAAAAAATAAAATTGTTACGTCGTAACACTACTACTTGAAGTAAACTTTGAAACGTAATGCCTCAAAATTTGAAGACAAAATTCCCAATATTCTGCGATTTAGTGAAAAAGGATGGTGTTTTTTTATTTTTCCAATCTCGTATTTAATGCCATTATTTCGACAACAAAGAAAGATAAAACTTTTTCCAAGTAAAAAAAAAAGATGCGTAATTAAATTTTCGATAAGAATGTATATGTTTTAAAAGTTCACATTCAAAATTGATTTAAAAAATGCCGATAGGCCCTCCCACCAATAGCGATCAGACTTCAATTGGAAAAAATAAAGATCATGACAAAACCGTATTTCGAAAAAATATAAATTAGAGCAATCATGTATCATTCGGTCAAATGAATTTCGAGAAAATGAAGATTCCGAAAAGTAGAATTTGTGGAATATCCGTGCGCATCTAATAAAATGTAATAGATAAAATAAATAACTAAAGAATGCAATTGAGTAGTGGTTTTCTAAAGACGATACTTATGAAAATTTTATTTTCAAAGGAATCCAATAATCAAGAACGCATTTTTTCCAAATTAGCTCACATAGTGTAATGTTTATTTAACTGAAATTTATAGGGTGTCCAAAAAGTAACGAAACACCTAAATAATTTTCCAGGTAAAATATTTTTCAAAAAGGTCAAGGTCATTCTTGAAGTAGCTTTTAACCAGGAATCCAGTGGTGACGTTAAATTTGACGTTGAGCTTGACCTTCAAGGTTAATTCCAGGTCAACTTTGTTTTTTAAGCGGGAACCCCTATTTTTAACAACGGCAGTCGAAAGAGCGGTAAATTTTACGTCCAATCATGTACTCAAGTTGTCGGTCAAGGGTGAACTTGAACTTCAGCTGAAGGTTATCAGGCTTGACCCAGGTATGGGCGGGTCCAATCTGTACTGCTCAGGTGTTTACGAAAAATTTCCAGGTCATTCTTGGAGTAACTTTTAACAAGGAATCCAGCGGTGACCTTGAATTTGACCTTGAGCTCGACCTTCAAGGTTATTTCAAGTTCAACTTTGTTTTTTAAATTGGGAACCCCTATTTTTGACCACGGCAATCAAAAGAGCGGGAAATTTTGCGTCCAAACATAAACTCAGGTCCCGGGTCAAGGATGACCTTGAATTTCAGCTAAAGGTTATTAGGCTTGACCCAGTTATGGGGCGGGTCGTGGTGCTTGATTTACGTGAGTCCCCTTGCCTCTCATGATGGGGGTGCTTGATTTACGTGAGTCCACTTGTCTCTCACGATCGGGGTGCTTGATTTACGTGAGTCCCCTTGCCTCTCGCGATTG
The DNA here is from genome assembly GCA_011634705.1 of Andricus grossulariae. Classification (NCBI taxonomy): domain Eukaryota; kingdom Metazoa; phylum Arthropoda; class Insecta; order Hymenoptera; family Cynipidae; genus Andricus; species Andricus grossulariae. The sequence goes on along the minus strand of JAABKJ010075445.1, from coordinate 99,526,766 downwards.
GGGTGCTTGATTTATGTGAGTACCCACACCACTCGCGATCGGGGTGCTAGATTCAAGTGAGTCCCCTCGCCTCTCACATTTGATTATTAGCATTAATCAGCACAACATCTTATTTCAAGTGCTCGAATTGTTCTCCATTCACCTCTTGACAGTAAGCTAATCGATGATCAAAAGCATCAATATCATTTTGGATCATTTCAATGGAAATGAGAGCTGACTTATCTATGATCCTTTGCCGTAATTTATCTAAATTTTGGGGTTTTGTTTTGAGCACCCGATCCTTCAGATAACGCCAATAAAAATAATCTAGAGGCGTCAAATCAGGTGACTAAGCTGGCCATTCAATGGCCCCTCCGTCCTATCCATCGATCAACAAATGCCTCATCTAAGTAAGCGCGAATGTCTCGTCCATAGTGAGCAGCTGCACCGTCCTGCTGAAACCACATATCTTCAAAGCTGTCTCCGGCTATTTCTCTGATTGCTGGAACTAATAAACGTCGAAGCATAGCTTCATAGTTTTGAGCATTTAAGTTACCACCAATGAAAAATGGTCCCATAATTCTATTATTAAGTATTCCAGCCCAAACATTTAATTTCTGCGGATACTGCGATTTATCTTCTCGCATCCAGTGCACGGATTTTTATTCCCCTCTTCCGTTACAAACTTCCTGAAGCTATTTTTCTTTGCATTGTGTATTGATTTCCTGTAATTTTTGATGACACGCTTTCGGTCTTGTGTAGTGTAAATGTAGTCTACAAGTTTTTCTATGTCCGGGCTTTATGTATTCCTAACATAGTGTCGAAGTTTCTGAAACCGTCTAATCGTCTTAATCTTCTCCTTTTTAAGCTGCGTTAACCTGACAGTCCACCACGGGGATCACCTATTTTGCCACTTCTTTCTTGGCATAGAAACCTCAAAAGCCATTACTATCTCTCTAGTAAAAGTCCTTGCGTATTATTCTATATCCCTATTTGTATCTAATGGGACATTGGATAGAATTGCATCAAGCGATGCTTTAAGACTCCCATCAAACTTTGGCCTGTCCACCTTCTTGAAAAGGAACCGTGCCTCCGTTCGGTAGGTTGTCCCATTCCTCCAAAGTTGAATCTCTCATTACTAGAGATTCGTACTTCGATAACGCTATGGTCACTTGTTGTGACACCATCTAACACTGTCCACTGCCTGATATGTTTGAACATATTTCTGGATACATCTCATTCGGTAATCAGTCAGGTTTCGGAGCCAGACTCCGACACCTTAGTCGATCGCAACTCGGCCATTTCCCTCACCTCCCTGTAAAATAAAGAAAATTTGCATTAGTATTCGATCCATCACAACTCGACATCCGACCACATCCATCATCCTGCTCCTGGCCATTATTTTAACAAGGCTACTGTCAATTGACATTTCACCTGAGCCTGCCGACCGACCCCAAAATATTTTGTGAGTGTCCGCCAGGCAAGAACCCAATACAGAGTTCTCGCCTGGACGTTCACGCGGCCCGCTCGAATGCAGTAATGCCTACTTTTCAGGCAGCCACGACAATTCACTCTCTGTTCACCACACGACTTTTTCTACCTCGGCACTGGCGCGAACTGACCTCGTAGTTAGTAACACTGGGAAAATCTGAACAAGCGAGGAGTGTGTTTGGGACGCATCGAGCGTTCACCCAGCATTTTGCGCCCAATCCCTGATACCAGGCCGGTGTGATTTCCACCTTAGCATGCCGTGACCGCATTTTATGTCAAGAAGTTTCCAGCGATAGGTGCAGAGCGTGTCATCCACACGCAGAGTACGTAGAATACATACTATCGGGGTGTCTCATCCACACAAGAACGACGTATATCTACAGACATAATGCGACCCTAAGAGTGCTTTATTACCATCTTTGTCGCTCTCACGGTGTTGGCTGCGACCGTGCCCTACCCAACGCTGCACGAGGATAGAGTCAATGGTCCAAAACGAGAAGTGCCAAATTTTCTGGAACTACGATTTTCGGACAACAGTCTCCGTTGCACACTCGAAGCCTGACATTGCTATCCAAGACTTAGAGAAACGAACTATATGTGTATATATGTGTATATGTACTATGACCCTGATTTTATTTACAAAAGATTTAAATTAATTCTAATTTCAATATTGTATTATATTCAGTTTAATGATTGGTTGAGCGCCATCTAATTTTCAGAAAAATGTAAACTAAAGTTGTTTGGCTGAAGGCCCATGATGCATTTAAAAAGTTTTGGTCCCTGAGTTAATGAATCTACGCGACTAGCATATAAGTGGAATACGGAAGAGGGGAGAAGTCGGGAGTGACATCACACTACAAATAAATCAATTCACCCAGCTTTCAAAATTTTCTGTAATTTAACCTAACTCAAGTCGAAAACATTTCGAGCCCTAAGCTTGCTACGAATCAAAATAAATCAAACAGTTCAAATTATGCTCGAAGTCACCGATTCATGCAAACGTATACGAAAGTCAGACGACAGAAATACATCGATTATTCGCACACGGCATGGCAGCGATGTAGATTGGCAACAACGCCATTTTCTAGTAATTGATTATATCCGTCTCGCAAAACCCGAACGCTGATCATGAGTTCTAATCAATTTAGTAGTACGACGAATTGAAATTATTCCGATGAACTCTTAGATACTAATGGGCACAAGTGGGAAACCACACATAACAATTTTGTGAGGCTCTCCACGTTGTGTGATCGCTAGAGATTGATCAGCAACCTGGGTCGGAGCAGTGTTGTGGAATGAGCGCGTTATTTAAATAAATAACACGAGAATTCTAGATCAGTCTAAAATATCTATACCTTACACCTATATACCAATCTACCCTATACCTATACAACTATCCACACATTACTACTTTCCAACCGAGCAATTTACGCCTACCCCGAAAGGGAAAAGGCTTAATGATATAATAATAATAATAATTGGGATGGCGTATAATAGGCGTAGGGATGTGGCGGCCCCATCGCCCAAGAGCTACGGCTCTTGCAGTCAGCCACGTTGCATTGGGCTAACTCGCATTATTCTTTGAGTATTTTGGCAGAAAGTAAACTTTTTTTTACGAAAACCAGCCCACGTATAAATTGATAGAAAATCGCACACAGTTTGTCAATATAAAATGTGTAGTTTTTAACATAATATATTTTGAGGAGAAGTCCGTCTTGAAAGAGGGTATAGTGATCAACATGCCATAAGAAAAATTGTCACTTTCTCATTATGCCTTGAGTATTTTGGCAGAAAGTAAACTTTCTTTTACGAATACCAGCCCACGTATAAATTGATCAAAAATGGCTTCCATTTTGTGCATATAAAATGTGTAGTTTTCAACATAATTTATTCCGGATATAAGTCCGCTATAAAAATATGTATAATCTTCAACATTCAGTAAACAAAAGTGCCACTTTCTCATTATTCTTTGAGTATTTTGGCAGAAAGTAAACTTTCTTTTAGGAAAACCAGGCCACGTATAAATTGATAGAAAATCGCGCACATTTTTTCCATATAAAATGTGTAGTTTTTAACATAATTTATTTTCAAGAGAAGTCGGCCTTAAAAGTAGGTATAATGATAAACATTCTAGGAACAAAAGTGCCATTTTCGCATTATTCTTTGAGTATTTTAGCAGAAAGTAAACTTTCATTTACGAAAACCAGCCCACGTGTAAATTGATCAAAAATCGCTTACCTTTTGTCCATATAAAATTTGTAGTTTTTAACATAATTCATTCTGGAGATATGTCCGCCTTAAAAATATGTATAATCTTCAACACTCAATAAACGAAAGTGCCATTTTCGCATTATTCTTTGAGTATTTTTGCAGAAAGTAAACTTTCATTTACGAAAACCAGCCCACGTATAAATTGATCAAAAATCGCTTACCTTTTGTCCATATAAAATTTGTAGTTTTTAACATAATTTATTCTGGAGATATGTCTGCCTTAAAAATATGTATAATCTTCAACACTCAATAAAAAAAGTGTCATTTTCGCATTATTCTTTGAGTATTTTGGCAGAAAGTAAACTTTCTTTTACGAAAACCAGCCCAAGTTTAAAATTTATCAAAAATGGCTTATATTTTGTCCATATAAAATGTGTAGTTTTTAACATAATCTATTTTGAAGAGAAGTCCGCCTTGGAAGATATGTATAATGTTTAACATTTAATAAAAAAAAGTGCTATTTTCGCATTATTCTTTGAGTATTTTGGCAGAAAGTAAACTTTTTTTTACGAAAACCAGCCCACGTATAAATTGATAGAAATTCGCTCACATTTTGTCAATATAAAATGTGTAGTTTTTAACATAATATATTTTGAAGAGAAGTATGTCTTGAAAGTGGGTATAATGATCAACATTTCATAAGAAAAATTGCCACTTTCTCATTATTCTTTGAGTATTTCGACAGAAAGTAAACTTTCTTTTGCGAAAACCAGGCCACGTAGGAAGTGATAGAGAAACGCTCACATTTTATCCATATAAAATGCTTAGTTTTTCACATAATTTATTCTGAAGAGAAGACAGCCTTAAAAGTGGGTATAACGATTAAAATGCAATGAACGAAAGTGCCATTTTTGCATTATTCTTTAAGTATTTCGGCAGAAAGTAAACTTTCGTTTGCGAAAACCAGCCCACGTTTAAAATTTATCAAAAATCGCTTATATTTTGTCCATATAAAATGTGCAGTTTTTATCATAATTGATTTTAAAGAGAAGTCCGCCTCAAAAGTGGGTATAATGTTCAACATTCCATATAAAAAATTGCCACTTTCTCATTATTCCTTGAGTATTTTGGCAGAAAGTAAACTTTCTTTTACGAAAACCGGCCCACGTATAAATTGATCAAACATCGCTTACAGTTTGTCCACATAAAATGTGTAGTTTTTAACATCATTTATTTTAAAGAGAAGTCCACCTTGAAAATGTGTATAATCTTCAACATTTAATAAACAAAAGTGCCATTTCCGCAGTATTCATGGAGTGTTTTGGCAGAAAGTAAACTTTCTTTTTCGAAAACCAACCCACGTATAAATTTATCAAAAATCGCTCACAGTTTGTCCATGTAAAATGTGTATTTTTTAACATAATTTATTTTGAAGAGAAGTCCGCCTTGAAAATGTGTATAATCTTCAATATTTAATAAACAAAAGTGTCATTTCCGCAGTATTCATGGAGTGTTTTGGCAGAAAGTAAACTTTCTTTTTCTAAAACCAGCCCACGTATAAATTGATCAAACATCGCTTACATTTTGTCCACATAAAATGTGTAGTTTTTAACATAATTCATTTTCAAGAGAATTCCGCCTCGAAAATATGTATACTCTTCGACATTCAATAAACAAAAGTTCCATTTTTGCATTATTCTTTGAGTATTTTGGCAGAAAGTAAACTTTCTTTTACGAAAACCAGCCCACGGATAAATTGATCAAAAAGACGACTGTGTTATTTGACGATTCACGCATAAGATCGTCTATAATTACAAGTTTGGCTCGAGGATCACTAGCATAGTGTGATGCTTGTGGTAAACCTTCATGAAATTCAACTCCCTCCCCGTACTCTTTATAGGATGGTTACCATTCTAAATAATATAAAATTATACGACAAACTATAACGTCACACATTGAATTAATATTCTCGAGAATTTTTTTTACAAAAACCGTTTGACCGCAACCTGTTGGACCAGAGATTATAGATGTAAATGGATGTTTCCACCTTGGATCCATTTTGAAGAATAAAGAAATCATACAATGTAATCTCCTTTTATCTGATTTTTTTTATGCCTCAAATTTAAGCGTAAAAAATGATAGAAAAATTAAATCAAAATTCAAGTCAATGAGCTTATATTTCTCCGCGTGCACGACAACCAGGCAAATGAGATTATGGGCCTGTTTGCAGCGGCCAGGGCAATGAGCTTATAACCCTGGTCACCGCGATGCGGTGGCGCTGTTATTAGCTTATTTGCAGCGCTCGTGGTCCGTGACCGCCATCCAGCCTACCCTCGCTTTCGGGGGAGAGTCGTTTTAAATAGAATTTAACAGACATACTTACCTTCAGTTTGGTCGCAGATGTTGGTATTAGATATACTTCACTCCTAATATTACGGTTCGTGAGAACAATTTAAAAAGAAATAATAATATTTATTTTATGTACAACAATTGATGGTGATTAGTAAAAACTAGTAAAAGATTTGGGGTGGTCTTTCATCACTGGAAAAGGCCACTTGCCATAAGCTTGCCATTGGTCGAGTATCTGGTGATTCTGCTGGCGGTGGTCTTGCCCATACAGCTTGTGCAATTGATATTGCAGCAGGGCATGGTGAAATTTGTCTTTCCCGTACGAAAGGTCGTACGGGAGCGATAGGACGATTGACCATCTGAAAAACGGGTTGGCCATATACATCCTAATTTGCTAAAATATAAAAAACTATTATTCATACAATTTTATAGTTTAAGATCAGATTATTTAAATATACGTACATGATCCTCCAGCTAAACCCATGCTGCCCATCTCCTCAATACACATGCAGGTGGAGAGAGAGATCTTATACATAATTTTATAAATAATTATCTACAGAAAAACACAAAAAACTACTAAAATCAAACTACTTTGAATCTACCCTGTCTTTTCCCTCTTCTACATAACCGTAAGGTAAAGAATCGTAATTCTAAAAAAATCTTCATTTACAATTTACCGGTTTACAGGTTTTTTTCTTCGTTCAAGTTACGATATCATGAAATTTTGTTCGGCGAATTGTATAACACTCTCCCCTTTGAAAATAAGTTGTCGGACACTGCAATATACACACGATTCATTAATGTTTTCATCCGATAAATAATCAGGGCAGACTTTCTGAGCTACAAAGAGATTCGGCTCGTGGATGTTCACCGAATTATCCCCTTGAAGCGTTTTCGTTTGCCGTGTTTCCAAGTCGTAAAACACGAAACAGATTCGCCTCGGGGAATTAGCTAGACGCTCGATAATAGGGGACACGTAACATTCGTGGTTATACGCATGCATGCATCTGCAGTTTTTACAGTAAAATGTCCCGCACTCATGGTTTTTCGATTTATAGAAATCTACTACTTTCAAACACATTTTACAAATCTTTAGAGTACAGCAAACACTTTTAACACCGGAAAAAGAGCCTTTTTCGCTATGTTTACGTAAACAATTAGTATCAAATAAAAATCCATTGCATGAAATACATTTTATTTACAGTGCATGAGTATATACCAAGTTTTCTTCAGATTTGCAAGGAGGTATTGAAAGGGATGAGCTGCATTTATTAGAGCATCTATGAGTGGTTGGGTTTGCATCACTTTTATTGCAGGGTATGCAAAACTCGTGGCTACTTGCGGCTGCTTTAAAGCATAAAATAGGTTAAATGTGGTTTTTATGGGGATAAAAAATTATATTTACACTATATCGCACCGTATCACCCGAATCTGAAATTATGCTAGTACCGTCATATACCGGTGGAGCTTTACCCATACAAAAATTATTAAAATTCAAAAATAACTAACGCGATTCGCTCATGTAGGAGGTAATTTTCAATTATATTTGCTTCAAACAATCCGCAACCAGGTTCGGGGATCGTCACACCCGATTCACGTACTAGCTCAGTAGCTAGTTCTCGCTGTAATTTGCCCTTTGATTTCCTAATACTCTCCCATTTCGCATGCAAGTCTCGACTGCGAAATGTACCTCGTTTTTGGTACACGCATGCAGCCACAATAGAACGCGGGAGACAAAGGTTATCTATGTTATCGATTTTCAAAATTGATCTTTTTTTAACACCCTCGTGCGTCAGCAACTTTCGTCCAGCACCGCGTATACCTTTGGGGGGGGGGGGGTCAAATTTTACACAAATCTAATCCCTTCTCTGGATGAGAATGTAAAAAGGTGAAAAACATTAAAAGCCCGAAGGGTAGCAACTGCAGTTGCTCCGAGAGAAGAGAAGATAGGGGGAGAGAAAGAGAGACAGAGATGTAGATATTTATTTTTATTATATTTATATATATATTTTTTGATCTTGATATGTTATATATATTAACCCTTTGACGACCAAGAACTACAATTCTTTAACTTATGTTCAAGCCTCATTCGCATGACTGAAAGAGAGGAATTTCCAAACGAAAACTATGTTTCTTCGTAGTTTTGGTTATGCTCTTCAAGAATCCGTGTTCAGACTGGAGGTTGGTCCAGTAGGAAATCCGATATGGCGCGAAATTTGGAGAAAAGTACCAAAAACTTGGGATATTCTTTTTCATTATTTTTTTTCGAGCCAAAAGAGTATTGGGACTCGATCCTAACTATGATCAACGGTGATCGGAATAGCTGAACTGCGAGAAAAAATTGTCTCACTGATCTCGAATAGCCATACTCTTCGCAAAATGGCGGATCCATACCCTTCGCAAAATGGGGGACCCAATATGGCGGACATAGAATTTTGGGAACTTCACGATTTCCACACAACTTTGTACTCGGGGGGTTTTGGCGTCTCTGATTATGAATTTGACATCGAATTTTTGAAATTTAAAATGGCGGACACAATATGGCGCACATGAAATTTTGGAAACTTTACGATTTTCGCACAACTCTGTACTCGGGGGTTTTCGGGATCGCTGATTATCAATTTGACATTGACTTTTTAAAAAAAAAATGGCGGATCCAATATGGCGGACATGAAATTTTTGAAACTGTAGGATTTTCGCACAACTCTGTACGAAGGGTATGGATCCGCCATTTTGCGAAGAGTATGGCTATTCGAGATCGGTGAGACAAGTTTTATCTTGCAGTTCAACTATTCCGATCCCCGTTCATCATAGTTAGGATCGAATCCGTATACTCTTTTGCTGGGGAAAAAATTATGAAAAACGAAAATTCCCGATTTTTTGGTACTTTTCTCCAATTTTGGCGCCATATTGGATTTTATACCGGACAAAACTCCATTCTGACTACGGATTCTGGAAGAGCATACTCAAAAACACAAGGAAACATGATTTTCGTTTGGAAATTTTTCTTTTCAGTCATGAGTATGAGACTTGAACACAAGTTAAAAAATAATAGTTATTGGTCGTTAATGGGTTAAAAAAATATAAATTTGCAAAATATGATGTTCCACCTTTATTTTTTAATTTACAATCAAAATATATGCAAAAAAAAATTCACTTCAAATTTTGATTTTCAAACGTATTTGGCACACCGGGGTCGTGAACGACTCCAGGAGACTTTGAACGACTGCTGTATATAGATGAACCGACCCAGCCTTACGCTCTATGCCCTGGAAGTTGGTTTAACATCCGAATTATCAATATATGTTATAATACGCCCGCTGCCCTTATGTTTAGATACTCTAATTTTGCAATTGCAAACGTCTGGGGTCGTATACGACCCCCTGTGCCAAACAAGGGTTAAGTCGTTTCCCTTTCGGGGTAGGCGTGACTCGCTCGGTTGGAAAATAGTGATGTGGGGAAGGAGGTATAGATTTTTTTTAGATTGATCTAGAATTTCCGTGTTATTTTTTTAAATAACACGTTCGTTCTGCAACACTGCTCCGACCAGGTCGCAGACCAATCTCTCCAGCGATCACCCCAAGTGAAGACCCTCATAAGGTTGTTATGTGAGGTTCCCCACTCGGGCCCATTAGTATCCAAGGTCTTTTGTTTCAGGCGTCATTCGCTCTACTGACATTCTTTTTATTATCTATTTTTTACCACACTTTTCTGTCCTGGCATACTTCTCTAGCTTTCTTCACCTCCATGCATTTTTTCATGCAAGCTCTCCTGTTTCTATAGCATCGTATGTCTTTTCGGATTAAGGTCTCATTCACACATTCTAACCATTCTTTCCGCGGTCTGCTTCTCGGCATACACAGTGATACAAGAATCTGAATTTCAGTAAAAAAAGTAGGTTGAATTTCAGATGTGACCAAAAGGATCATTTGCCGATTGAAAATCAACTAATGATTGTAATATGACATCCAGTTACTCGCTTGGTTAAAGGTCAACCGCTTTATGCACGTAAAATTACATTTTTAGGTTAATTTAAGACGCAAATGTCGTTGACAGCCCGTCAAACCTTCACTTAATGTTTTTGGAGGTTATAACATATCCTACTTATAAAATATGACAAAAATGATAAGAATAAGGTAAGGAAATTCATTTCCCGCAAAAACTTGAACTTTTCTTTACCTCCATGATAATGTATTCCTTGGAATTTGTCTCAGCTTTAAGTCATAAAAAACTTGTGTTATTCAAATAAGTAACACGAGAATTCTAGATCAATCTAAAATATCTATACCTTAAACCTATATACCTATCTACACCTTCACCTATATACCCATCCATACATCACTACTTTCCAACCAAGCAATTCACGCCTACCCCGAAAGGGAAATGGCTTAGTGATATAATAATAATAATAAAATTCCATCATGATGTATATTTTCCAAAAAATGTTATGTTTATTTGTAAATTTTTTAGTTAATAATTTAATGCAATTGAACCGCGGATAGGAGCTGAAACTTAATATAATTGATATACATTTTTATCGTATTTTTAAAACACAAAAATCAATGTTGTTCCGGCCACGGAAGGAGCCAAAACTTAAATTAAAAGATCAACAATTATTGAGTTGATGAGGAATTATTATTATCATAAAATGATTAGTGAACCACAAAAAAGGGAATTTTAAACTTATCCTCCGTAATTTTCTTCCTTTTCCTTCTCTTTCAATTCTTCTATCCCTATATATTATACCGGTTACACCTGCGCGAATCCAGGCATGGTTTGGCCGTCGCTGAGTAATCTCGTATCCTTCTCTAATGCAATATAACTACACTGAAACTAGCACATTTTTCCGAGTTGCACAGTTTCAGTAATATAAAACTTTGAATTTTAAAGAGAGGTCGTTGCCTTAAAATTCGACAACGTCGCACTGAATGAACTTGTACCTAGGGGTCACATCTGGACCAAATTCTGTTAGTTTTCTTCCCCTTGGTTTGAAAACCCGTAGGTAGATTCTAGAAAATGAATTTCTGAAGGGATATATTTGTCCTTGTTTTATAATTGTAGTAGGCAAGATGCAATTTTTTGTGTGTAGTACAGTAAGATTTAAATAATTAGTCTTATTTCGAATAATCGAAGCTTTTAAGCACTCTCGATGTAGGAGAACGAAATAAAGTGAATAAATTTCTGTTTGTAATTCAAAAATTTTTATTGTTAATTTATTTTCAAGTAGTTATTGCTTTTAAGATAAAACTAATTTTACTTTTTATTTTTCCCTCCTCTTTGGATCAAAAAACTCTTTTTAAATTTTATTACATTTTAACATTCATATGTGCAGCAGTCATAATGAACTTGTCTTATTTATCATGAAATCGAAGCTTTTCAGCACTTTCGATTTAGGAAATTGAAATAGAATTAGCAAATTTTTTATTATAATTCCAAATAAACTACATTTAAGTTAAATTACAATGAAGGTAATTTTACGTTGGTATGTGTAACCGTTTGAAAACTCGCGATTTAGGGGCGGCAACTTGAATTTTTATAATTTTATTCAGCGTCAGTTCTCAAATTAACTTCTTACCAATTACTGTACTCAACAATTGTTGTGTTATTTTGTCCCTAATTGCTTGGCTGATTGCAGCTTAGGATAAAAGAAATTTTGTGACACGAGAAAATATTTTTCAAAAATAATTGCAGAAAACAAAATATTATCGACTCTAATGCGAATTAAAAAATCTTCTTTGCAATAACGATAAATTTCCTTAGAAAAAATTTATTTCCATCTTTTAGTCAGGTTTCATTTCATAGAATAATATCGTAGTTAAGAATGATTATTTCTAAGGATTCTTTTTATGTTCTATGCCAGGGCAGTTCTATTGTAGAATTCTTAATTTTTCCAGATTACCCATGCTGGAGGGAAGCGTTGGAGGAGATTTATGATAGACGAAATCATTTCTGTAAGGTCTTGATTTTAGAAGCCATTGGGGAATGTTGGAGGTGAAGGAGGCGGGTAAGGGCAGTTAGTGGGGCGATTTTATAGGTAAATACTATTACTAAAAGATGGAAAATTTAAAAAGGTGAAATGAGATAAGGAGGAATCTGGATTTTGTCATCACATGTTGAAACGTCCCTTTTGGTTATTTTGACACCTATGAGTCTTTTCAAAGTTTAAACACAACATTTTGGCAAAAGGCGTTCAACGCCACAGTTTCGCTGTTTCTCCGCTGAGTCAAGTTGCGAACCAACTTCCTATAGGCTGGAATGGCTGGCGTGACATACCCCTGTTACCACTGGTTACCACGTACATGACACCATTAGAATTCATCGAAGCGGCAAAAAACGTGTCTTTAAATTTACTGCCAGAAAAATCCAAATGGCAATATATCGCAATTTACAACGAACTTAGGGAATGGCGTGAAACAAAAAAAAAGACAACTTCGTTCTCCAAAGTTCTCTTTTCTATTTTGATGAACCCTCGTATAAATTTCCACCGTCGACGAAAATTGAAAAAAAATAGTATAAGGTCTGGCGTTTTCATGAACATAAAGAATAGTATTCACAGGTAGCATTTGTAAAACGACAGACCGAAATTCCGGGGATAACACCTTAAAAATTAAGTTTGAAAATGAATAATTTTCCACGAAAGTGCCCCTTACCGTTACAGATCAGTTATCACTCGCTGAAAAGGTAAGGAATCTGATTCTTCTCTTCGCGCATCCTTAACGGGATGCGGCATCTTTTCGGCAATTTCAGAACGCGTGGAGATGTTCTTCACGGGGATTTGTTTTTACACCCCTAACCATCAATTCACTATTATGAATGAACAACGAATATTATCGATTTATCATTTTCCCTACGTGTAATTAACATTTTATTTTCCTTTTTTGTGGTTGGAGAACGATTTAGATATCTTCTTCATGAAATTTTCAAAACCCTCGCTATTACGATCTTCTACAACTCAAAAAATACTTGCCATTCCATTTTCTAAATAAAATTTTTCAAACGATTACATTTCAGAAAAAAGATCATTAATATTGAAATAATGAACTATTATGGTGAACGGATTTGCTCGCTTGTGACATCGCGAGATGCTTTTTGGCGAGTCCGTCTGTCTCTTACGTTTTGGGTTGTTTTTTTGGCATTAGTCTCCTTGCATTTAGCAACTTGAGATGCTTCTTGATCGAGCTTTCCTAGCCTTTCATATTTAGGAGTACTTTTTGATATTAGTCTACTTTCCTTCCATGTTTTGGGGTGCTTTTTGGTGTGGGTCTCTTTGCCCCTCACAGTGGTACATGAAAAATGATTTATTTTTATGAATTAAACGTTCCGTTGGCTATTCTCTTCACGATTTCTCCATATTTCTTCATATTTCTTCATCATACAGTGGCTGTATGATATTCTTTGGAGATACGAAATATAACAGAAAAATCATTTTCATCAAGTATTAGAACCACAGAGACACTACAGCATGCCTAGTAGCACTGTGGCTAGTTAGCGTGGAACTTACGCGCTCTTATGACGTTCTACAACTCAACCAACACATTCCATCCCATTTTCGTTTTTACTGTGTGTCGGATATAGACACAAACGTCATCGACAAAACTCATTTTTTGGCTTTAGAAGCTAATACATTCTTCATTCACAGATGCGTTGAGTAATAAAATTGTTATCATTAAAGCTGACACTAATGAAATGCAAACATCTCGAAACGATAATGTATAAGATAACGACTATAGGATATATTATATAACTTATGATGAAGCACTCAAATATTCTGTTGAAACACTAGTAACGAAATTCATTATTATTACATTAATCATTTTTTTCTGTACTTGCAAAAAATGACGGTTGTTCATACCATGGTCTTTACCCTAATAAGCATCCTTAATTCTATTGGTGAATATAATAGTATAATAATATATGTATAATTAGAAAAATATTTTTAGGTTTTCTTTCTGTTCTTTTCATTCACACTGGATATTGGATTCATTGATTTTTTTAAAACCAATTTTAGATTTGAACAGATTGTTTTGTGAGAGCTTTACTTCCATATTCGACAAGTAAATTTTCATGTAGCAAAACTGCTCCTAAATCAGTCATAAAAGACTATCAGTAATGCAACCTTGAAAAAAGCAATGCTGACAGCTGTTGCAAAATGGCGACTGACTGCACACGTCAGCACCGTCGACCGGCATCACGCATACGCAGTTTGCTGTTGAGGTCAGCCATCGCCGGACATATTGATGATTCTGTTTCGGCTAAAATACAATATTGGAGCTTAAATGAGTCTACAAGATTTTTCTTATTATAACGAATATAAGAGCTTAACAGTGCCTTAGAAAGCATCGACAAGTAATTACTAGTTAATTTTTTCTAACGAGAATCTGTCCACTGCCTTCATTGAAACATGATTTATAGAAGGGTCAATTTATATATGGAGGGTTCATGAAATAACAACGTACATTAAAAAAATGTAGCGCTCTCTTTTTTGTTGCAGTGGTAAGTTCACAGTTCGAGTGCTTACCTAATGGCGAACCTATTCCTGGTATTCCTCGAGCCGGGAATTCTTCTACTTCTGAAGGAAATCATTTTCTTGAAAGGAACGTGTCTCCTGTTGATCCTCCTCTTCGTTTAAGGTCGAGATCTCCTCATGCCAGAGCTAATCCTCTTGCCAGGGCTATAGCTCTATCTACAAGGCTTCCTTTTCCTGACGCAAGTGGTTGTGGTCTTGAAACACTTAAATCTATTCGGCTTATTTCCTTGAAGAATCATCGCCTGATATTTGAATTTCAGAGATATACTTTTCCTGCCGATAAATCCAATGTAATTAAAATAGGAAAGAATTCCTATGGGCCTATGCCAACTGAAGAAAAAATTGTATTATCAACATCCGATGCGGATGTCTTTGCAATATTGGAGGGTCCTGATGTTCTTGCTGGAATATATAGAAAGTTTGGTGGAACTAAAAGACGGATTAAAATAAACATGCGATGCGGCAGAGCTTCCCTTCTGACTACAGCAGAAATCGAGGAAACTCCAGTAGGTGCTCACCGCCTTCCGAAGGTTCACTTTTCCTGCCGATACTGGACTTAAACTGAGAGTAGGAGATAATATTTGGATACCTCTGCCAAACAAAGAACAAATTGTTATATCAACGTCCAACGGTGACGTGTTTGCAATATTAGAGAGTCATACTACTCTCACTGGATTATACATTCGTGATGCTAACGTACAAAAGAACGTACGGGCAAAAATAAACATTGAAAGTGGCACTGTTACTCCACTGACCACAGAAGAAATCCGTGATTCTCCAGTTGGTTCCCAATATCTAATCAGAAGACAATTCTATGTAAAACGCGTAACACTCGAGTAAAGCGCAATCCTTCATGCACTGTTAGTTCAATAAAAAAATATAAACCTTAATATTTTGGGATACTTGTACGTCATGACTGGCTTATTAGAAACCAATATACATATATCAATAACAGACACGATGAAAAAAAGGAATGTCAACAAAACACGTGCGTTCCGATAGCTCCCCCACAACGTAATTTGAATATTTTCTTTATGCCATAATTTCGGGCTTTTTTGGGCACCAATGCTGATTTTTGGGTACTTTTCTTCTTCTCGAAAAACCAGACTTCTAAATGAAGGTGGTGGTAGCCATCACCTCCACTACATAAAATTTGAAAAATTAAAAAAATCATCAGCGCCAGAATTTTGCGACTTTTTTGGGGCTCACCAAAAATGCAACAAAAAATCTACCCTCAAAATAAAATATGCACTCATACTAAATGTAAACATATCAGAATTTTTAGCATTTTTGAGCTCTTCTCGGGCGCCGATCCCGATTTTTGCGTTCTTTTATTTTTCTCAAAAACCGGACTGTCTCGGAAACATCTGCAGGTGTTCATCCAACAATCATGGAAAACAAACAAAATTTACATACTAAAAGATATCTGATAATTATTTCAATCTTCTTTAAAAATTTTATAATCTGAATTTAAAACTGAAGGTTGGAATTCTTAATTTCAATACAGTATAATTTCGAAGCTTTGAAAATACAGTGAACCTTGGTTTTGGGACTGACCTTGAACCTAACTCCCCGGAGTTATGTTCACTTCGAACGTAAACAGTCAGGGGCGTATGAACCATTTCCAGTGGATTTCACTGCGTAGTACAGAATATTGAAAAAAATGTTTTTTCTAATACGGAGACAAGAGCAAACTAAATATTGAACAGAAATGAGAAAGAAAGTTTGCTGTTACACGTTAAAATAAATGTGCTTCTTGCTTCCGTACTTCAAACGTTTGCGGGCCGCTGATCATCTCGTTTAAAAGGGAGAACATTCTCTTGAATAATCGGTCCAGATACTCTGTCTCTCGCTCGCTTAAGACATTTAAAGACAGCAGCATCCAAAAAACGGATCACTTTTTTGCACCAAACAACTCGCAAAATATTTCAAGTGCGAAGCACGTACTTCTGCGTATGGCGCATAATGCATGACGCAGTCTCATAACGAGATAGACGAAGAAGTTATTTAAAAGAAATCACTTAAGTTTATAAATATTAGCTTAGCCGATCACGAGAAACACATTTGGTTTGTAATTAGGTGGAGGTTGGTACTTTGACACATAAGATACACTCTCAACTAAATTCTTCGTTAATAGAGTAATCAGTTTTTTCTCATCCAGAAAATATGGAGACCCTTTGTCAAACATGAAGTCCCTTGAAATCTTCGAATATTGAAATACTGAATCTCTTGAAATTCGTTTAAATATAATAAAATCTTCTCATATCTTTGAAATCACACACAATTTCAAGGTACACTGCTGCATCAAAACCAATATCTTCAGATTTACTGTGAATTCGTAAAATTTTAGAAATCCCGTGAAAGGTGCTGAGATACCTCAAAGCACTGCAAAAGTTTTCGTACTAATTTTGAAATCTAATAAAAATCGGGAATACTATCACAGGCTTCTTTTTAAGACTGCATGAATCAAACGAATTTCTTCTTATCTAATTAGGCAGCTTCGAAAAGATTTTAGCAACATTTTCAACAAACTTTCCAATCAGGAAGTATTTTCTGTTAAAACGCATAAAACTCGTTCAAAGCGCAATCCTTCACGTGCCATAAGCGCATATTTTTTTACTTTTTATTTTAACATGAAATATACCCACTTCCGGTTGATCTCTGATCATCGCTAGTGGTAACAGACTCAATGTAGGTCCTAGTATTATCCCCCACTCAAACCCGAAAATAATGATGTTGACCCTGACTTAGCAAAACGCAAATATCTCCTAAACTCGAATCAGCCCTAAAGGCCCTTATCATATGGACGCTCACATATTATTTTCATTCTTTAACCTCCAGGTATTCAAAGAAATTGATATACATCTTCAATATATAAACAGGGAGAGCTGTGAATTCTGAATCTTGAGAACTATTACTTGTGATTCTCACCGAAAGGGAAACGGCTTAATGATATAATAATAATAATAATAATAATAATAATAATAATAATAATAATAATAATAATATAAGAGTTCACTCCCATACGAGTTCACAGATGTTTTCTAAGATCAATCCCATACAAAAATTTTTTTACCCGGGCTCTTTTAAATATCACCAATAATATATAGTGGGCTAGATACAGGGTTAAACCATTTCCAGAATATTGCAGAGTTGTAGGAGCGTCCACCGAATTAATGAAACTTGGTGACACTGGTTAAAAAAATGCATTCACCGAGTAAAAAACTTGCAATAAAGTTTCATCTAAGTCGCTGCACAGTGGGCTGAATTAGGAATTTACTATTCAAAATCACCTACATCTTACAATTCTTAACCGATTTTCAAATTTTTTTTAGAAGTGATCAGCAATAGTTGCATAAGAGTGCCTATGGATTAGATTTTTTAATTTTTATCATTTCCTATTTTTTATATAAATAAGCAAAGAGCGAAAATGAGACATTTTTTAATTATAATATTTATCGTTAAATAAATAACATAATTATTCCCATTCTCGATTAAAATGAATGTCGAA
Source organism: Andricus grossulariae (assembly GCA_011634705.1). Taxonomy (NCBI): domain Eukaryota; kingdom Metazoa; phylum Arthropoda; class Insecta; order Hymenoptera; family Cynipidae; genus Andricus; species Andricus grossulariae. The sequence continues at coordinate 99,508,698 of JAABKJ010075445.1, read as the reverse complement.
AGTATCTAAAGAATATAAATAATTAACAGAATGTCGAATCTAATAGTTATAAACAAATTATATTAACAAAATGTCAACATCGTGCATATTTCGCTCGGAAATTATATTTGTGAGTTGAAATTGCTTGATTTTATTGACAGGATGATATTTGATCATGAATGCATAGTTTGTCAATTTATAGACAGCAAGTAATCGTTTTTCTTCCTGATCCTCTTCAAATCATATAAGTGGTGGTGTTTAGTTATAAAGACTTCTCGTTCGATATTATTTGTTTATTTCACAAACAAATGCATAGTTTAGTTATTTGTAGGCAGAAAGTAATCTTTTTTCATCATTGCCTTCAAACGATATCACTGAACATGTTTTGTGATGTTGTCAATAATTTCATGATCCATCTAACAAATCACGAAACATTTCCAGGGATATAATTTGAAGGAAATAATAAAAAAAGATTACTTTCTGTCTACAAATGGCTGAGCTATGCATTTGTTTATTTAATGAACAAATAATATCGAACGAGAAATCTTCATAACTGAACACCACCACTAATATAAATTAAATACGATCAGAAATAAAAACGGTTGCTTTCTATCTATAAATGATCAAACTGTGCATTTGTTCATAAAATTTCTTTATAAAATGAACAAGTAATATCAATTGACAATTCTTTGTCACTAAACATCAGTACTTATGTAATTTGAAGACGAGTAGGGATTAAAAGGATTACTTTCTGTCTATAAATGACCAAACTATGTATTTGTTTAGAAAATTTGTTCATAAAATAAACAAATAATATCAAATGACAGGTCTGCATCACAGAAAATCACCAGTAATATAATTTAAAAATGGTCAAAAATAAAAACAGTTACTTTATATCCATAAATGGTCAAACTGTGCATTTGTTCATAACAGTTCTTTATAAAACGAAAAAATAATATTGAATAACAATTCTTCGTCACTAAACTTTACTAGTTATGTAATTTTAAGACGAGTAGAGAGAAAAACGATTACTTTCTGTCTATAAATGACCAAACTATGCATTAGTTCATAAAATTTGTTCTATAAATAAACAAATAATGTCGAAAGACTAATCTTTATCACTAAATATTACCACTAATATAATTTAAAGGCACTAAGAAAGAAAACGGATTACTTTATCCCAATAAATCCCTCAACTATGCATTTGATTATATAATTTGTTTATAAAATAAACAAATCATACCAGACGAAAAATTTTCGTTATCAAATATGACCTTGTCGATAAAATAAAGCAATTTCAATTCACAAATATACTTTGCAAGGACCGTGCGCACGATGTTAACCTTTTGTTAATATAATTTGTTTATAACAACTAGATTTTATATCCTGTTAATTATTTATATTCTTTAGCTTTATGTTTTTATATAATAACAATTTAAAAAATGAATTCAAAAATGTGAACTGCAATAATCTTAACATGTTAATATTTATCGTTTCTGAAAAAAGCATCAAAATCGGCATTAATAACATATATAGACTGTGACCCATTTTGAACAGGTAATTCCACATTTGCATTTCTCCGATTGCGTACCCCACAATTCCCCTTACATGTATCGAACATTCTGGACCCCAGAATACACTTTATATACTTTCATGCCTTGTGAGGTACGGACCCCACAAACCTATGTTGGTATCCGAACACTGTGAGGCCGTACCTCACAAGTCCGTTTGTACCTCACAAGTGCCCTTGCGTGCAAATATATATATATTTCTATTCGGTTTCTATTCCTTTCGAATAGAACTGAAGGGCCTATGACAAAGCCACCGAACGCGTCCTCGGGTTGCGGATTGGCAGTGATGTTGTATTCGGAAGGAGCCGAGAATTCGATCACGAATATAGTTCGTTTCTCGAAGTCTTGGAGAACATTGTCAGGCCTCGAGTGTGCAACGGAGACAGCTGTCCGAAAATCAAGGGCCTTAAGTTCGTTCTTCGTCCATTGAACCACCCCAAACGGGTAGACCCGGTAAGAAGAGAGGAATAGAGAAACATTCAGAATCTGTATTCCAATGAGTACGTGATTTTTCCTCGATCTAGATAGCCTCCAGAAAGAATAGGAAAATAGCAAAACCTACTCCTTTTAATCAACTTCACCAAATTTAACGGAAGGGTATTAAAAGGAATTAAAAACCGAAGAATGTAGATTGAGGAACGAACAGAGATAATAAAAAGAAGCAAAATCTATTCCTTTTAATCGACTTCGCGAAATTTAATGGAAAGGTATTAATAGGAATTAAAAAAACCGGAGAATGTAAGCGAAAGAATGAACAGTGATAATAAAAAATAGCAAAACCTATTCCTTTTAATCGACTTCGCCAAATTTAACGGAAGGGTATTAAAAGGAATTAAAAAGCTGGAAAATGTGAAAAGAAGAAATGAAAAGAATTAAAATAATTTTAATTTGACAATGCTAAGTTGGTTAATATGGATACTTTTCTCCTTTATAAATACATATCTTATGATAATTGCAAATTTTGTAATAGGTAAAAAAATAATCCATGGACATTATTTGAATAACACAACATATTTTTATTAATATTTTAAACATACAATTTTGGACTTTATGTGTGCATCGTAAGAATAATCAGTCGTATTTTCCGTAATTTAAATAAATAATACACTTACAGCACGGCTGAGATCGACTTAAAGATATTGCTTAGCAACTTATAATCTCTTTAAACGTAGAACATATATGAGCAATTCCATTTCAAATCATCTGAAGAATTTTATCTATTGTTAGCAAATTTGATAAAAATTGTAGTATCCGTGATCTTAGGTATTAAAAGAAAAAATCTAAAATAATTTTCGTAAAATTCGAAAAAAGATATTAGAAATTGAAAATGTTGGTGCTTTTTTTTTAACTTTCATAAGTTTGGTGATTTTTTGATATTAGGATGTATTTTTTTTTATTCATAAGAAGACGCAATTTTGAATGAATATTTTTTTTAATTTATTCAAAAGGTTTTTTAGATTTACGAAAAAGAAATTGTCAAACTGATTTTTTGAAGAAAGCCATCTTTGATTTCTTCTAATTTGCTCTTATAGATAACTTAAAATGTCTCCTCTAAAAGCCCTGTAAATATAAAAATGGAATCTCTTAATTTTCGAGAAATAATTAAGAACGTAGGCCGTGGCATGGTGTGCTCAGCACCCGAGAGTCTGAACTCTGAAGTTCGTGACATCTTGTACATGGTTTTGGCGTACGTTGTTAATTATTTCTCGAAAACAAATTTTGATCCCATTTTTACATTGACAGGGCTTTTAGAGTATATTGTAAGCAGTCTATAAAAAATTTTCAATTTTTTTCGACATTTTTCAAAACTGCGTCTTACTATGAATAATTAAAAAATATATAAATCTTTATATAATTGAAATCACAAAGCTTCTAAAAGTTTAAAAAGGGACCAAGCTTTTCAATTTTGAATATCTCCTAAGTTTTTGAATGTTCAAAAATGATTTTAGGGTTTTTTTCAACAGCTAAGAGAACTGATCTAGAATTTTCATCAAAATTACTAACAATAGAAGAAATTCTTCAGATGATTTGAAATATAATTTTTCTTATAGTCATATTTAAATAATATTATTTGTAATTGCTAAGCTGTTTTAAAGATAGATCAGTCTGTTCGAGATCGACTCGAATATATATTATATCAAATGATAAAAGACATGAATCCTTTAGTAGCGTAGAGTACACTATCTTATAAAAATAATAATCTTTGAGACTTTAGCTCATTTTTAAGAGAAATGTTGCTATCTTATTGAAAATTGCTAAACTATATATTCTTACGAAAAAACAATCTAATTAAGATCGAAACAAAGATATATCATTTCGTAAGACATGAAGCCTTTTTCTAAAGCAGAGTACATTTTTAATTTAAATAATCATCTTTTAGATTGTAAATAATTACTTTAGAAGAATCTGAATGTTTATACAATGAAAAAGTGAAGAAATCGTTGAAAAAATGCAACTGTGATAAAAGAAAAATAGCTAAATACAATTCCGTACTCCTTAATCAAATTCAGAGTCGGTAACAATATATTCGCTAGCGGTCATTGATCCGTTTAGTACCACTTGAGACATAATGTTATAATTCCCTGAGGAATCTGACATATTACCCAATTCAGGCGGAGAACTATGTGCCGCTCCAGAAGGACCCGGGGCATTTAGAGCATCAAGAGCTTCCTTGACAGCTCCTGCAAATAACTTAAAATCCTTTTAAGCCCCTTGACATGTTTTGAAAATTTTGTAAATTCTTTTAAATCCCTGGGAATCTTTGTAAATACCTTTAAAGCTTTGAAACCCTGCAAAATCATTTAAATTCCATGAAATAAGTGAAAATCCTTTTAAAACCCTTGAAATGTTTTGTAATTTTTTTAAATTCTCTGAAATCCCTGGGAATCTTTTATAATACCTTAAAAAATTTGAAACCCTATAAAATCTTTTGAAAATCCCTGAAATAACTTAAAATCCTTTTAAGCCCCTTGACATGTTTTGAAAATTTTGTAAATTCTTTTAAATCCCTGGGAATCTTTTTAAATACCTTTAAAGCTTTGAAACCCTGAAAAATCATTTAAATTCCATGAAATCAGTGAAACTTCTTTTAAACCCCTTGAAATGTTTTGTAATTTTTTTTAATTCTCTGAAATCCCTGGGAATATTTTAAAATACCTTAAAAGCTTTGAAACTCTATAAAATCCTATGAAAATCGCTGAAACCAGTTAAAATTATAGAAAATCCCTTGAAATGCTTTGAAAATTTTGGAAATTCTCTTCTCTTAAAGCTGTTAAACCCTAGTAAATCCTTTAAAACCTCTTAAAATGTTATGAAAATTTTGAAAATTTTTGAAATTCCGTGAAATCCCTTGAGAACTTTTAAATATCTTGAAACCTTCGAATTTCTTTGAATTCCTTTGGAATCTTTTTTAATTCCTTCAAAGCTTTGAAATCCTAAAAAATCATTTAAAATCCTTGAAATCTGTTAAAATGGTTCAAAACTCCTTAAAATGTTTCGAGCAGAATCTTGGAAATTCTCTTAAATCCATTGGAACTTTTTAAAATACCTTAAAAGCTTTGGAACCCTACAAACCCCTTAAAAATCCTTGGAATCAGTTAAATCCTTTGAAAATCTTTTTTAATTCCTTCAAAGCTGTGAAACCCTATTTAATCCTTTAGAACCTCAAAAAGTGTTTTGAAAATTTTTTAAATCTTTAAAATTCTGTGAAATCCCTTAAGAACTTTTCAAATACCTTAAAAGCTTTGAAATCCAATAAAATCATTTTAAAACCCTGAAATTAGTTAAAATCCTTTGAAACCCCTTGAAATGTTTTGAAAATTTTTGAAATTCTCTGAAATCCCTAGGAGTTTCTGTAAAATATACTAAAAGCTGTGAAACCCTATTAAATCATTTAAAACCCCTTGAAATGTTCTGAAAATTTTTGAAATTCTCTGAAATCCTTTGGAAACTTTTTAAACAAATTCAAAGCTTTCAAACCCTACAAAATCATTAAAAATCCCTGAAATCTGTTAAAATGCTTTAAAACTCCTTAAAATGTTTCGAGTATTATTATTATTATTATTATATCATTAAGCCGTTTCCCTTTCGGGGTAGGCGTGAATTGCTCGGTTGGATAGCAGTAATGTGTGGATGGGTATATATGCATATGGTAGATAGGTATATAGGTGTAAGGTATAATCTTGTTGCAACGTCAAACTCACCAAAACTTCTGTTACTGGTAGGGAGGGGGCAGGAAACCGAGATTCGCCATTGGTTGATGTTTTATGCTTAGAAGGTCACCAGTCTTCAGCAGTGTTGTATTAGATGGGAGTTCATATGTTCCCATCTGCTAAATTCCGGGCCAACTTCTAGGCATGGGGCCAAAAACTCTTTTTTTTTTGTCAAATTGAATTATTTTAGAAGAGTTATTTTAGTAAACAAAGAGCAAAAAGGATTCTGAGATAAAAGTCAGATTTTCCAATTTCAGTTTTTGAATTTTCAGCCAAAGTGAGAGGATAAAGTGTTTTGACGTAGTTTAATCTCTGGCATAGAGAAATTATAATTATTCCTCCCCCAAACTACGAAAGATGGTTGAATTTCAAACGTTTATAATTATTATTAACAATAATAGTAGTGACTTATCTCGATATTTTACTGGGATTCCGCCTTTGTCTTTAAGGTTGGTTCTCAATTTTTGATTGGGAATTTATAAAAGAAAGAAAGTAATGTGAACAGTGCGTTTACGGAAGAATATTGCAAAAATAATCGCGCAAACAAAATGGACAGGTTAACTGACTGGGCGGTTAGTGCTTTATTTTCTGAAAGCGCGCGATTCGACCTCTCTCTGTCAAAAGCCTTTAAAAAATTTTTGAAAAAAAACATTGAAACAAATTCCACCTGTTTAAATAATTGAAAATTAACCAACCAATGTTGATCAACAACATAGCATCTATAGCACATCAAATTTACAAAACATAAATTGGTATAATCTACTCATCTGGCAAAGTAGACTCCAACATTTTCTATTTTCTTTCCTATTTTCAGGTTACACTGTTACAAATAATCAAACTTTAGCATTTTAAATTTTGTTTGTTTCCCAAATTCTGGGAGACTAAAACCAAAATTTCCTCTCTTCCAACTCAATAAAATGTTAAAAATAAAAAACTTTCTTCCAATTCAGAAAAAAAATTCATCACGAAAATTTCCTCCTTTTCAGCTCAATAAAAATCTTAAAAATAAACAAATGTTCATTCCCCAATTCAGAAAAAAATTAAAACCAAATTTTTCTCAATTCCAACTCGATAAAAGTCTTAAAAACAAAAAAATGTCCCTCTTCCAAATCAGAAAAATTCAAAACACCAAAATTTCATCCCTTCCAACTCAATAAAAATGTTAAAAATAAAAAAATGTTCCTCTTCCAATTCAGAAAAAACTGAAAACCAAAATTTCCTCTCTTCCAACTCAATAAAATGTTAAAAATAAAAAACTTTCTTCCAATTCAGAAAAAAAATTTATTTTATTTTAGTTGAAAATTCATCTCTTTGTCTGAACATTTATTTTTTAACTACAAATTTAACTACTCCTGTTGAAGATTCATAATTTTATTTGAAAATTCATCTCTTTTTTGGTTGAAAATGTTTTTTTTTCTGTTGAAAAGTAATTTTTCAATTAAATTTAATGGTTTTGTTAAAAATTCATGTTTTTGGTTTAAAATTTAACCATTTGGTACAAAACTCATTTCTTTCATTAAAAATTAAACTATAACTACATATTCCATTTTTAGTTGAAAATCGTTTTTTTTTTTATTTGAAAAATCCAAATACTTGGTTCACAGTTAAACTATTTTGTTAAAAATTAATTTTTCTGGTTGCAGATTCTTGACTTTAGTTGAAATTTTTTTTTTCTGTTGAAAATTAATTTTTTAAACTGAAAATTTAACTATTCAATTTTAGAATGTAAATTTACCTTTCCAAGTTGGAAATTCAACTACTTGGTTGACAATTAATGTACTTTGTTAAAATATCATCTTTTTTGTTAGAAAATTAATCTTCTTACTTAAAAATTCATCTTTGTGGTAAAAAAATAGTTGTTTTTTTTGTTGATAATTAATTTTTTTAACTGAAAATGTAACTATTCCGTTTTTTATTGTAAATTTAGTTCTTTTTGTAGAATATTAAAGTATTTCATTAAAAATTTATCTCTTTTAGTAAAATATTATTCTTCTTGGATGATAGTTGAACGAATTTGTTAAAAATTCATGTTTTAGTTGAAAATTCATCTCATTGGTTAAAAATAAACTATTTTGTTAAAAATTCGTTTTTTGGAAAGAATTAATTTTTTATTGAAAATGTAACTATTCCATTTTTGGTAGGAAAATTTATCTTTTTTAGTTAGAAATTCTACGGTTTGGTTGAAAATTTATCTTTTTCGATGGAAAATTAATCTTCTTATATGAAAATTCATTTTTGTGTTTGTAAAATTGTTTTCTTCTTTGGTTGAAAATTAATTTTTTGACTGGAAATTTAACTAATCCATTCTTAATTGTAATTTTTTTTTTATTGAAAATTAATGTATTTCCTTAAAAATTGATCTTTTTAGTAGAAAATTAATCTTCTTGAATAAAAATGAATGTTTCTTGATTGAAAATTCAACTCTTTTTTTTTAAATTCATTTTTTTGATTGAAAATGAACTATTTTGTTAAAAATTCGATTTTCTTTGCTGAAACATTAATTTTTCTAACTGAAAATGTAATTATTCCGTTTTTTATTGTAAATTTAGTTTAAAAATTAGTCTCTTTTGGTTGAAAATTAATCTTCTTGAATAAAAATGTATGTTTCTTGATTGAAAATTCAACTACTTTTTTAAAAAATTATTTTTTTGATTGAAAATGAACTATTTTGTTAAAAATTCGGTTTTCTTTGCTGAAACATTAATTTTTTTAACTGAAAATGTAATTATTCCGTTTTTTATTGTAAATTTAGTTGTTTTTTTTGAGAATATTAAAGTATTTCGTTAAAAATTGATCTCTTTTAGTAAAATATTCTTCTTCTTGGTTGATAGTTGAACGAATTTGTTAAAAATTCACCTCATTGGTTAAAAATTAACTATTTTGTTAAAAATTCGTTTTTTGGAAAAAATGCATTTTTTATTGAAAATATAACTATTCCATTTTTGGTAGAAAATTTATCTTTTTTAATTAAAAATTCTACGGTTTGGTGGAAAATTTGTCTTTTTCGATGGAAAATTAATCTTCTTGGTTAAAAATGTATTTTTTTTAATGAAAATCCTATTACTTGGTTGACAATATATTTTATTAAAATATCGCTTCGCTTGGTAAAAAATTAATCTTCTTATACAAAAATTCATTTTTGTGTTTGAAAATTTGTTTTCTTCTTTGGTTGAAAATTAATTTTTTGACTGGAAATTTAACTAATCCATTTTTTATTGTAATTTTTTTTTTATTGAAAATTAATGTATTTCCTTAAAAATTGATCTTTTTAGTAGAAAATTAATCTTCTTGGTCTGACTTATCACAGGATCTTAAAGCCTTTAACACCAGGCTCTCAGATTGCGAATCCAACATTGCCGGAAACACAAGAAGGATCGAAGATCTTGAGGTTAAAGTCGTTGAACTTCAGGGTCAGGACCACTCCGAACCGACGCAGAGGCTATCTTCGAATATCCTTGGTGAGTTTGAAGACCGTAGGAAACGCAAAAATAATTTGATCATTTTTGGCCTCCCAAAAGCTAGGACTGTGCTCACACCACAGAGTAATTCCCCTCAAGCTCAAGATAAGTAAACTATCTTCAACCTTTTTCAAGCCTTCCTCTCCGATAAGATTGTTTTGGATGAGTTTAAAACCTGGCATATCGGGAAATTTTCCCAAACAATTCCAAGGCCCAGACCTGTCAAAGTGATTTTCACAAATCAACAGTCTGCTCTATAAGTTCGGAAGGCTTTCGCGGATGCGAGACTATCCCAGCAAATACCAGCTCAATTGAAGGAGTTGAGTGTCTCAATCGACTGGACACAATTACAACAAGAGGAATACAGACGGGCGAAGAAGAAACTAGACGCCAGAATCATTACCGGCGAAAAGAATCTATGCATCCAGAATCGCCGAGGTATTCCAACGGTCGTCAGGGTTACACCGACCCGTACAAACGTCAACCCACGACAGCAGAACATTTGAATCAGGTAAAATTGTCGTTTTTTTACCAGAACACTCGCGGCCTTAATACTAAGTTCAGTGTAGTTCACAATTTCCCAGATATTAATCATCACGACCTGATTATTGTCACTGAGTGTTGGTTGTAACCCACCATCCCGGACCATACTGTTTTTTATGGCAATGTTTTAGATTTTTTTAGGGATGACCGGATCAGCCAACGAGGGGGTGGAGTGCTTGTAGGTGTGCAACCAGATTTACATGCTACTAATATTAACCTAGCACCCATTCGTGAACTTGATAATAATATTAACATCATAGGCCTTAAAGTAATAAAAAAATCTGTCCCACTAATTTTACTCGCAATCTATTGTCCACCCGATGTTACATCTTTACAGTTCTCAATCTTTCTTGACAACCTACAAGACCTCCATGACCTTCAATGTCCTAACATAGCGATTATTGGGGATTTTAACGCTCCTAAATTCATGGATTTCACACTTGGCAACTTGAATGACAAAAAATCTAGTCTGTTTCTCAATATTATGAAGTCTTTCGATTTGGTGCAAAGAAATGCAGTCTTAAATAAAAATAATCAATGTTTGGACCTTGCTTTCACGAATTTTCAATGTCATGTATCTAAGGCTCTTATACCATTAGTCCCGGAAGATGCTTACCATCCCGCTATATCACTCGATACTACCTTTAAACCTAGGTACTGTTTAAGGTTTACTAGCGCCGTCCCTGAACCGCATCACCCTAGGCTTAATTTTAAGAAAGCTAACTTCTCCGCATTGTATGTAGGTCTCGCTAATTTTGACTGGTCTTTCTTAAAGCTTACTGATGATGTGGAGGAGGCCTACTCCGCTTTTACTGATGTTTTATTCCAGCTCATCGGGGACTGTGTTCCCATTTTTAAATATAAGATCTTACGAAATAAAAAATATCCACCTTGGTTCTCCCAATCTCTTATAAATGATATATCCATCAAAGATAACCTTTTGAAAAGGAGTAAGCATGAGGACCCGATGTATTACATAGCTAAGATAAAACTTCTCTCGCATAACATTAGAAAAACAATAAAAAGAGATCACCTCCGTTACATCAGTGGCATTGAGAAGGACATAAAAGTCAACTCTAAATCTTTCTGGAAATTTATAAACAATAACAAATCTACCACCATACCATCAAAGTCTATGTATTGTGGTCTGACAAGATTGAGCGAACCACTGTCGATTGCGAATGCGTTTGCTGATGCGTTTTCTAGTGCGTTTCAAATCTCCGATGCACTTGAGGAAACCCCGTACGTCCCTTTTGATTTTTATGTTAGAAACTCTTTTTTTTTGTTAACAAATAATGATGTAGCAAATGCAACCAAGAGTCTCAAAGCTTCAGAAACGGTAGGTCTTGATCAAATCCCTAGTTTTTTTAAAAAAGATTGCGCCTCTGTGTTATCCGAACCGCTGACTACGATTTTTAATATCGCCCTCAGAATAGGGCTGTTTCCTGTCGCCTGAAAGACCGCCAAGATCGTTTCTGTCTTTAAAGCTGGTGAAAAGTCTAAGATAGCTAATTACCGTCCTGTGGCTCGGTTCTCGGTTCACCTACTCTTAATATTTATGTGAGCGACATCGAATCGATTATAAAATCTAATATTCTTAAATATGCAGATGATGTGAAATTCTTTAGAACTATAACGAGCCAACTAGACTACAATGTACTCCAGTCCGATCTTGATGTCCTTTTCCAGTGGTGTAATTTCGTATCATAAACCTGTCACTTTTTATCCAACTTCGAGCAATTTTGTTGAATGTTCTTCAACTTTAATACTGATACATCATTTTGAGCATTTTTTAATAATAATTTACTTATTGTTTAAAAGTTTCTATCGAGGGGCACTTGCGCTCCTCGAAATAGCTATACGATACAGCTCTGTTGCACTTACATACGTCACGTTACATGAATGAGCACCACTATTGGTTGTTCCCTTTCTACATGCCTCATTTGACGATTTTTGACTATAATGGTCGAATGACCAGGCAGTGGGTTAAAATAATACTGGCAGTACTATTACTGCCACAAACCTCTGCGTAGTGTAGTTCTATGCTACTTATGGATGTGCAGTTAGAGAATTTTAATAGAATTTTTTACATGGCAATTATGGCGTACAGTATTGTAAGGGGTTATTATGGATGGGCAGTAGAGTTACATAGAACTTACATCTACGCAGTAGAGGTAGATTGGATAATACATATGGATGCGTAATAATGTTAGGGGTACGTATAGATACGAAACGTTCCGAGACAAAAACGCAACCGGAAACAAAACAGAAGAAAATCTGCTCGGGTTCTGGACCACGCTATATGTGTACACTGTACTACGCTTGCACAAGAAATGCAATGTTAAATTAATTTAGAATTACTTTATGAATTAATTCATTTATCGATTGTAGAATACAATTATGGGTTCAAAATTCAAAAATCAAAACGTTGACATCAATTTTACAACAGGCTACATGGTTCCATAAACCATGTAGCCTGTTCTTCTTTTGTTTGAATAAAGACGAAAAGACAATTGCCGTTAAGTGATAAAGGATACAACGTTATAAACAAAAGAAAAACAGGCTACGTGGTTTATGGACGCTCCCTTAGTGAATATTCTCATCGGGTGCGTGCAAGGTACGGTGGTTTTTTGCAACAACAATCCTTTTCAGGATAGTTATTCAGAATATCATCGCTCGCTTGCTGACTTTTGCTTCTGTTCGTCCAATACTCTTTTTCAGGGTAGTTCGCTAATATTCAGAAATATTGCCAATATTTTTATCGTCATCTGAAAATTCTCAACTCTACCAACTTGAAACATACTTTTGTACAAAATGCGGTGCTATGTTTGTAATAGACCATTCAATGTGCGTCAATTAGCATTTATGAATAGTGATGAGAATATTAATAAACGTCAAGCTGCAATTATCAGACGGGATGAGCTCAACCATCCACATTTATTTCTAGATGAAAATTCGAAGCTATGCGTTAACTGTAATCGCTCAATAATTGATTAAATGGCTGCAATTAATGCGGATCCACGCTGTTTTCGATTGAACGCTCTCACCCAAACAGCATTCCAAACTTGTATCTTTTGTAATGCGCAAAATAACATACATAGATTATCCATACAATGCAGGGTTCAAATCTACATAAAAAGAAATATTCATATAACGGAAAATGTTCGTTCTTGTATGCATCATTTGTATGCGAATGGTTTTGTCTTAAATATCCTTTCACTTGGTTTGCAATCTATTGACAGGCCTTATTTTATTAGAGGTAAGCAGTTACAGGCTTTCCTTCAAGGAATGAGAAACGTGTCATTAAGCAAAGGTAAAGGTATGAATTGAAATAAATTGACTGGAGAGGAATTTAAGAGTGTGTCGCCGATCAATAAATGTCAATTTGAAGAACTTTTCACATACTGTGACCCGGCACTTCATTATGGAAAATAGAGATATGTACAAAGAAAAAATTTATTACTTTTCTTGTGTAAAATGAGACAGGGATTAGGCGACGACTTTTTGAAATTGATTTTTGAGTACAGTAGTAGAGAGAATGTGAGTTTGGCCATTGATTATGTCAGGTTATCATTATTACAAAGATTTGTTCTGGATAATATCGAAACTGGATCCATAACTAGGCAGAAATTTTTAAATCAGCATGTAACAGAGTTTGAAACGAGGTCTACAATCCTCAACCTGAAGAACGAAAAGCAGTTGCTGTAATTGATGCTACTTACGCCTATATACACAAAAGTACGAACTTTAGGGTATTGCGACAGTCTTACTCTCTTCATAATAATCGGCACCTATGAGAACCAACTCTTATAGTAGCTCCGGATGATTAAATTCTAACGATAATAGGTCCGTATTTTTCTGATGCTCGTCATAATGATGCTGAAATTCTTCGTGAAGAATCTGAAAGAGATGCTGTCACGTTAGCAAACTGATTCCATAATAATGACATTGTTTTGCTAGATAGAGGTTATCGCGATGCTATACCTTTATTGCAACATTTTTGCATTGATCATAAAATGCCTGCACTTTTTCAACCTGGACAAAGACAACTCCAAACAGAAGAGGCAAATGAATCGCGAATAGTAACTAAAAATCGCTGGATTGTCGAATTGTCATCTATCTTGGATAAGCAGCCACACTATTTGGTTGGGAAATTCAACAATTTTTTAAAAATTAATCCTTTTTAGTTTAAAATCCAACTGATTTGTTGAAAATCCAACTGTTCCGTTGAAAATTCAACTATTTCGTACAAAATTTACTGGTTGTTTGAGATTGATAATTTCATGCATTGAAAAGTCAACTGAAATGTTTTCTGGAAGAAAATTCAACTATTTTTTTCAAATTTGTCTTTTTGATTCAAAAATTCATCTGTTTTAGTAGAACTTTCATCTTTTTTGGGTAAAATGCAACTATTTGGTTGAAAATTCAACAATTTTGATAAGACTCGTATTTTTATTTAATTAAAGTTATTCTATTTTTGTTCAAAAATGTATTTAGTTGGTAGAAAATTGAACAATATTTTTTAAAATTCGTTTTTCTTTGTTGAATGTTAACTTGTTCATTAAAATTAAATATTTTTCTTTTTTGTCTGTAAATATTAACTACTAAATTTTTTTATCAGAATTCATATTTTTTGCGTAAATATTAATTTCTTTGCCGAAAATTAAACAGTTTTCTTTTTAAAAAAATGTTGTTTAAGGTTCATCACTTAGTTAAAAATTCATCTCTTCAGTTGAAAGTTTAACTGATGGTTGAAAATTGCTTCTTTTTTGGGTGTGATTTTTTTTCACTGAAAGTTAACCTATTCAATTTTTGATCAGAACTTAAATTGTTTAGTTTTAATTTAAAACATGAAAAATTATCAAGTTTTTTAAGTGCTTTGAGATCGCTTAATATAAGATTCAAAGAATAAATTTAAAACAATAAAAAATTAAGGCAAAAAATGATAACGTATGTCTTGTTTTGTATCCTTTTTCAATACCTAATTTTTAATATAATATCTCAAAACTGACCGATTTTTAGTTGAAGGTTTAAAAAATAAATAATTTAAAATTTTTAAATATTTTATTGAAAAATTTCATGAATGACTAATAGCTCTAAATGAAGTGTTAAAAATTAAATCACTCAAAATTAAAAACTTTCAAGTTGTGTTACTTAAAATGAAAATATAAAAATTGAACTATCTGCGATGAACTTTCCAGCGAATAGATTATTTCTTCCATTTTGAAAGTTTGGAATTTTAGAGTTCTGAATTTTCATCTTAAACATTGAATTTTCAATTTTTCGCTTTTACAAATTTTTTACTCTTTGGATTAAAATTGAAATAAATGAATTTTGAAAAATGCAATCAGCGATTTGAAAATGTTTAATTTTTAAATGATTTTTTTTTACTTGAAATAATTAAAATTGTAAGGGTCTAAACATAAAAAAGTTTTAATATCACAATTCTTGGTAATTGAAAATTTGGCCAGTTTCAAATAAAGTACAGATTCGTTCAATTTTGAATATTCTGTATTACAAATTTATTTTTCTTTAATGTTTTCAATTCAAAATTACTACATTCGAAATTTTTTTTCAGAATAGTTCCATTTCGAAGGTTTATGAATACAAATTCTTCCAATTCCAACGATGACAATGATGGTGAATTTTTTTTGGAATCAGAGAAATTTCTCTAATCAATTTTAATATTAAATTCGAAATTTGTTATGTAAAAAAAAAATTATTTCTGGAATTTCAGAAGCTTGAACAAAGTATTTGATTTTAAAAGCTATTAACTAGAAATTATAGAATTTGAACTTTTTTATAATGAAATTGTCAATTTGAAAAATCGTAGTCTGTAATTTTTCAATTTTTAGTGTTTGTGCATAAAAAAATTCCAATTTTAAATGCTTTTCATTAAAAATCATTAAATATCCTTGTTCAAAATTTACCACAATCTAAAATTCTTTGACTTGGAAAGTTATCAATTCCAAAACGTTTTATATACACATTTTTCAATTTTAGGCGCTTTCGACTTGAAATTAATAATAATTTTTTTTTAATTTGAAAAACGCCCTATAATTATTAAAAATTTGTTCAATTATGAATTGTTGATTTATTTATATTTTTAATGTTGAAAAAAGAAGCTTCAGGGATACCATTTAAAAATGTCAAATTTCGAATTTTCAAATTTTTGATACATACAATTTTCGATTTTAAACTAATAACTTCGGACAAATAGCTTTTGGATAACAAAAAAAAATCTGCCTGGGCCCGGATTTGAACCGCGAACGCCACTATAAATGTGTGGAGAGTTACCAATTATGTAATGGTAACACTCTACTTATGGATGGTGACGTTCGGGGTTCAAATCCGTGTCGAGTCAAATTTTTTTTTCTTCTCAAAAAATTTTTTCTCTGAAAATAATCGAGTTAATGAGTTCTGGGTAACTTATTTGTGAGTACAACTTAAATTTCTATCTGTAAAATAATTTTATCAAGATCTTTGGTCAGAGGGAGCAGAGTTTAAGGCCGATGCCTGTATATTTTATGAGTTAAAAATACAAATATTTGGTTATAGATTCACCATTTTTGTTGAAAATGCAATTATTTGGTATAAAGTTCAACTTTTTGGTTGAGAATTTAACTACATATTTTATTAAAAAATTCATCTTTCTTGATTATAAGTTATCTTTTTTGTAAAAAATTTATCTTTTCCGATTTAAAAATTCACTGTTTTCTAAAACATTAGACATGTAGTTCACGTTTTATTCGTAAAAAATAACATTATAAATGAAGAAATTACATTTTTGGACGAACGACACAAGCTAAGAAAAAAATTAAAAATCAAAAGTTGCTCACCCAAATAGAGCTACAAATTTTTTTGTAATCATTTCTTGATAGGATCCGTAGATTATGTTTTAATCATGGAAAATGACATGACAAATAAACAAATTAAATTTTTGGAATAAGAGACACGAGGAAAATAAAATTTTTAATAACAAAATTGTTCTTAAATTAGATCCTGAAACTTGCTTCCAACCATTTTCTCTCTCAAAACACGTGATGAGAATATGTTCGTTAAAACCAAAGGAGCTTTAACAAAAGTGAATTCACATATACTTAATTTCAGTTGTCGTTGGTTCGACCTTTCATTTTGAAAATCCTATGCAAAAATGTGTTTCATGCTTGGTCAAAAATATACTTTTAAGCTGACAATTACACTATTCCATTTTTGGTTGAAAATTTGTGTATTTTGTTGAAGAATTCTACTTTTTGAGTAAAAACTATTTTTTCGTTTGATAGAAATTCAACAATTTGATCGAAAATTGATAAATTTTGTTGAAAATTCGCCTTTCTTGGTAGAAATTTGATCTTGCTAGTTGAAAAATTAATTTTTATATTAAGGATTCATAATTATAGTTAAAAATTCAACTATTTGCTCTTAAATGAACTTTAATGTTAAAAATTCTACTGTTTTGTATAAAATATATCTTTTTGACTTGAAAGTTCAATAATTTGGTCGAAAATCGAACATTTTTGTTGAAAATTGAACTTTTTGGTTGGAAAATCATATTTTTTGTTTGAAAATGCAACTTTTTTTATCGATAATTCGTCTTTTTCACTTTAAAATAACATAATTTCGTTTAAAAATAAATGTATTTTGTTCGAAATTCGTCTTTTTTTGTAGAACATTAGTCTTCTTAGACATAAATTCATCTTTTCAGTTAAAAATTTAACAACTTAGTTAAAAATTCATTTTTTGTTGTTAAAAATTATTTTTTTATCTACAAATTTAACTATTTCATGTGTGGTAAACTATATTCTATATGTGGGATAAGATGGAAGTTCGTCTTTTTTTGATAGATCATTAATCATTTTGGTTGAAAATCTAACAATTTGATTGAAAATTCGTTTTTTTTTGTGTGGAAAGTGTTTTTTTTTATCAGAGTTTTTATCTGAAAGTTAAACTATTGTATTTTGGTTGAAATTTCATCCTGTATATTTTATAAGGTAAAAATTCAAATATTTAATTTTAAATTCAACCTTTTGGTTGAAAATTCAAGTATTTGGTAGAAAATTCAACTTTTGGTTGTAAATTCAAATATTTGATAGAAAAATCAAGTATTTAGTAGAAAAATTTAATATTTTGTTAAACAGTCGTCTTTTTTGGGTAAAAAATTATTCTTGTTTGTTGAAAATTTAACTTTTGGGTTGAGAATTCAACTATTTTGATGAAAATTCGTTTTTTGTTTGGTTGAAAACAAACTTCTTAAACTGACAATTACGCTATATTATTTGTGATTAAAGTTGATATTTTCCAGTTGAAAATTTAACTATTTGGTTAAAAACTTATCTTTTTTAGTTGGAAGTTAAAATTTTTTGTTGAAAATTCACGTATTTTGTTGAAAATTCGTCTTCTTTCGTATAAATTTAATATTCTTGGTTGAATATTTATCCTTTTTTTGGTTAAAAATGCAATTGTCTAGTTGAAATATCAAATGTTATACTCTTTGTTGAAAATTTAACTTTTTTGTAGATAATTCGTCTTTTTGACTTTGAAATTAAATAATGTTCATTAAAAATTTATGTAGTTTGTTCAAAATTCGTCTTTTCTGTAGAAAATTAATCTTTTTGGTCGAAAATTCATCCTTTTGGTCAAAAATTTATCTTTTTGGTTGAAAATTTAACAATTTTATTGGAAATTCGTTTTTTTTTGTTCAAAATTATTTTTTTTATCAGAGTTTTTATCTGAAAATTTAACAATTCTTTTTTTTTTGGTTGAAACTTTATCCTGTATATTGTATGAGTCAAAAGTTTAACTATTTGGTTGAAAATTCAACTACTTGGTAGAAAAATCATAGATTTTGTTAAAAAGTTGTCTTTTTGGGTAGAAAATCATTCTTGTCGGTTGAAAGTTCAACTTTTTGGTTGAGAATTCAACTAACACGGCATGCAGACCACCTGTCAAATTCGTGCTCTGATCCTCTGAATTCCGAAACACACATTGCCACTCTTTATCGACCGCGAGTTCAGGCTTCGAGTCTGAGCGGCAGTTTTGAATTGAGAAATAAAAATAAAAAATGTGAATAAAATTGTTTACAAAATATTGAAATAGTTTTTGCAGCCAGCATCTGCAAATGCACTAATTTTATAGACAAACCAACTTATAATTGTATGTAAATTTATTAATTTACCCAGTTTGAAATTATAACTTGGAAATTATAATTTGAAATTATATTTTTGAAATTATAAATCATAAAATCCAGTCACCCAGCAATAAATTTCAAAAACAACAAATTCGAATTCTGAAAGATCCAAATTAGGCCTCCTGCAAATTTATTTATAAATTCCAAGTTTATCAAAGAAACAATATATATTGAGTCAGTGCCATACCTATAAAAAAATTCTAAGTCGGATCTAACCAACACCCTTAATCACGCAAAATGGGGGTCACATGATGTTGTGTGTCACGCTGGCGCATGGCAAAAAGAAAGACGCAAGGATCGGAGCGGAAGCAGTACTTCGAAGGTGGCTTGAGATCCCTCTTTCTCTTGTCCTGTCCCATAATGTTCTCTAAAGAAGTAAAGAATTTTAAGAGCGTTCAGACTCTCAACATTCTTTAAATTTTGATCTTCGCGAGAGTCATTCAAGCAACCAACTTTTGAGTTAAATCTCTGCAATGCATTTCTTGTCGCACTATAAATCAGATGATCTTTTATGTGCGCTCTATTTTTTGATGAATTTTATTGTATAAACCATTGACGAGTAGAGCGAGTTTCTCGTACGCTAGTCCGGGAAGTGACAGATAATAAAACTTTCTATCTCTATAGAGTATCATTAAAGGCTTAGGAACAGACTGATTGTCTCGTCCTTTTTACCTGGTCCAAAAAGGCTACAACCCCACTTTGTAGAATCGAGTTCATTTCTTCTCGGAAAATAATTTTAAATCACGCAAAATCCACTTTTGAGGGAAAATGCCATGAGTCTAAAATCATTAATCTTTAGGAGATATCTCTCTCTCGCTCCCTTTTAGAGATAACACTAGCATAGCGTACCGAAATCCTACCTCGAAAAGAGAAGATTGTACCTTTATGATGAAAGAATAGATTTAGATTAAAAACGAAATCCCTTGCAATAAAGGTTCAACGTAAAAAGGAGTTAGAATTATCGAATAAATTGAATTCAATCTATCTGTGTTACCTTCAGAGAAAGAAGTTACTATTAATAAAACAAATAAGATGAAAATTAATGAATGAAATGTAAGAACAGATATTCCATGTATCGATGCCAAACACTAAAGATAAAGATTTAGATTTGTTTCATTTATGCGCGTAAAACTGGGATAAGTGCGAATATATGAATACAATCAGAGACTAGAAAATAGGGAGTTGTAATTTTCAGCTAGCGACATTATGTATGGCGAATATTAGTCAAAATTAGCAAATAAAATAGACTTTCTCCTGCGTGATCCTGCGTTAAAGTTGCATCACCCAGGAGAAAAAGGAAAGCGCAGAATCCAACGACTCCCACTCAAACCTTGTTACGTAATCTTAGAAGGGTAAAGGGGAACGCAGAAAATAACCTGGATCTACTTCAAAATAATTGAAGGCGATCATATCGCTTAAGACTGTTTCGAAAAGATATTTAATTCTGAAAAAATGGTCTTCGCTCGTCGGAATCGAGCTAAGGAATTTTATCTTGAGCATTCACGAGCAATTATATTGAATAACGTGACAGAGTTCCATCTTTAAGATTTTATCTTTTTTTGATTTATTTGACGAAAGGCCTCTTCTCTTTGAGATATTAAAATTTATGCTAGGTTATTTTATTCGCTTTATAGATCCCAGTCGAGGTTGTGCCGAAACTTATGGTCAGCATAATGGAATGCAATACTCAAAAGAGCTATTAATCGTATTTTAATCAATTTACGTTCGGACGAGGAGTCATACTGCTCTACCTGGCTGAGAAAATGATTGAATACGAATAATAGACAAGAAGAAAATATCTCATTTTAAAACGGACTCGAAAATCCCATAATTTATGTTGGATTTATTCCAGAAGTAAATATTTGAAAAGTCGAGTTCGCTCATTTACGCTCCGTTTTGGTTTCTCTTCCGCCAGAGAACAATAGCGCTACCTGAGGCCCGAGCATTCCTCGGCCCAGCTTGTAAACCTTGAACGTGCTCATCGCGCGTCCTCGCCGTATCGAAGCTTGCCTACCTGAGTGACAGGCCCTAAGACAAACATGCCCAACCCGGGGAAATTCCCTTCGGGACCACATGTTCGCTTCCACCACTTATTCTCCTGGAGAGCGGGAGTGGTGGTAGGCGCGTTACGAGAATCTCTATTCTGTTATAATGATGAATCTTCATTTAAAAAATAAAAACTATTTGGTTCAAACTTTATTTTAAAATGAAGATTCTTCATTATACTTGAAAATTCATGAATTTTGTTGAATCTTTTTTAGTTGAAAAATCAACTATTTAATTCAAACTCCATTTTTCAATGAAGTTTCATCGTTATAATTGAAAATTCAATTCTTTGGTTAAAAATATAACGGTTTTGTTGAAAAAAATCTTTTTTTTTGCTTGTTGTTAAAATTTATTTTGTAACTTAAATTTTTTGGTTGAAAGTTTTATCTCTTTTAGTTGAAAATTTATTTCTTCGGTTCAAAATTTAAATGTTTTGTTGAAAATGTTTTTTTTTAGTTGAAAATTTATGCAGTTTGTTGAAAATTAATTTTTTATTATAAAATATTAATCTTGCTAAAAAATTCATCCTTTTGGTTTACAATTCATTTATTTGTTGGAAATCTAACTATTTTGTTGATTTTTTTTTTTATGGTTAAAAATTGATTTTTGGAACTTTAAATATAATCATTCCATTTTGGTTGTAAAATTCGCGTATTTTGTTGAAAATTCTCCTTTTTTGGTAGAAAAATAATCTTTTTGTTTGAAAATTCATTTTTTTGTTGTTAAAGATTCCTCATTTTAGTTGAAAATTAATTTCTTTGCTTAAAAATTTAACTATTTTTCAGTAAAAAGATTAATATTCTACAAAAAAGAGTAATTTTTAACAAACTGCGTGAATTTTCAACTAGATAAGGAATTTTTTCAACCAAACACAGAGTATTTAAATTTTTAGTTAGAAAAATTAATTTTCATAAAAAAAAAGATTTTCAACAAAACAGTTGAATTTTGAACCGAAGAAATGAATTTTCAAATAAAAAAGATAAATTTTCAACAAACAAAATTTCAGTTACAAAAATTAATTTTAACAACCAAAAAAAAAAAGAATTTTCAAGAAAATAGTTACATTTCTAATCAACGAAATTGATGTTCAGTTATAAAGATGAATCTTCATTAAAAAATGCAGTTTCAACCAAATAGTTGAATGTTCAACTAAAAATGATAAATTTTCAACCAAAAATGGGACAAAATAGTTAAATTTTTAACCAAGGAAATGAATTTTCAATTATAATGATGAATCTTAATTAAAAAAATCAAAAAATGAAATAAAATAAAAATATTTGGTTCTAACATCATTTTAAAATGAAGATTCATCATTATACTTAAAAATTCATAAATTGTGTTAAAAATTCTTTTTTGTTAGTTGTTAAAATTAATTTTTTGAAATTTTGTTGTAGAAAATTTATCTTTTTTACTTGAAAAATCAACTATTTAATTCAAACTCCAGTTTTTAATGATGGTTCATCATTATAATTGAAAGTTCATTTCTTTGGTTAAAAATGTAACCATTTTGTTGAAAATGTTTTTTTTTCCAATTGAAAGTTCATGAAGTTTGTTAAAAATTAGTCTTGTTGTAGAACATTAATCTTCTTGCTGAAAAATTCATCTTTTTGGTTGACAATTCATTTATTTGGTTGAAAATATAACTATTTCGTTGAAAATTCGTTTTTATGGTTAAAAATTAATTTTTTGAACTTTAAACATAAGTATTCCATTTTTGTTGTAAAATTTGCGTATGTGGTTGAAAATTCTTCTTGTTTGGTTTAAATATAATCTTTTTTTAATTAAGATTGAAAAGAAATCCATTTTATTATTAATAATTTTTGCAAATGAGCAAGAAAAAGATTCACAATTAAAAAAGTAAACTTCCAAACAACCTCACTTTTCAGCTAATTAGAGACAGGATTAACACAATGGCAGGGTTTGCTTATGAATAATTTAAGATTTCTTTTAATTGAGTTTACATATTTTATCTCAATTTTCTTGAAAGAAGTCTGTTTTTTTTTATTTAAATTTTTGTAAAAAAATGTTTTGAATTTTAGCAATGTTTAGAAATGCGTTTAAATATTTTGGATTGTTTTATTTTCCTAATTGAAAAATTTAATAATCTAAATAGATTGGTTTCAGAATCATCCACAAATAATCTTTTGTTTGAAAATTCATTTTTTTGTTAAAAATTCCGCATTTTAGTTGAAAATTAATTTCTTTGATTAAAAATGGATCTATTTTGTTGAAAATTCATGTATTTTGTTAAAAGTAAAAAAAAAAAATTGGCCAGGGGAAAGCCTTTTTCTGAAATTGGTATTTTTAGCAACCCTGTTTTTTTAAATAACGCGTTTAAAATTAAATTAACAATGAAGATACTGAGTCGAGATATGTAATCAGAGACCTGTGGATTCATGAAGAAAAAAAGTATAGTTATTTATAAATTAAGGTTGAAAATAAATCCATTTTATCATGAATAATTTTTGCAGAATAAGCAACAAATTGATTCACAATTTAAAAATAAACTACTTCCCCTTGCCTAATTTTTCCTAATTTCCCTCTCCTCATCCTTCCACTTCCTCTTAATTGATTAGTTAATTTCTCCTACTTCACTTCCACTCACTTCCCGTTCTACCCCTTCCTTAATTTACTCTCCTTCCCCCCTCCTCATTTCTCCTCATCCCAATACGTCCTCTCACTTCATTTATAATTTCTCCTACTTCACTTCCACTCACTTCCCGTTTTACCACGTTCCTAATTTACCCGACTTCCCCTCGCCTAATTTGTCCTAATTTCCCTCTCCTCATCCTTCTACTTCCTCCTAATTGATTAGTTAATTTCTCCTACTTCACTTCCACTCACTTCCCTATCTAACACATCCTTAATTTACCCTCATTCCCCTCACCTCATTTCTCCTCATTCCCCTCTCCTCAGCCCAATACGTCCTCTTACTTCATTTTTAATTTTTCCTACTTCACTTCCACTCACTTCCCGTTCTACCGCCTTCCTAATTTACCCAACTTCCCCTCGCCTAATTTATCCTAATTTCCTTCTCCTCATCCTTCTACTTCCTTATAATTGATTAGTTAATTTCTCCTACTTCACTTCCACTCACTTCCCGTTCTACACCTTCCTTAATTTACCCTCCTTCCCCTCTCCTCATTTCTCCTCATTCCCCTCTTCTCAGCCCAATACGTCCTCTTACTTCATTTTTAATTTCTCCTACTTCACTTCCACTCACTTCCCATTCTACCACCTTCCTAATTTACCCAACTTCCCCTCGCCTAATTTATCCTCATTTCCCTCTCCTCATCCTTCTACTTCCTTATAATTGATTAGTTAATTTCTCCTACTTCACTTTCACTCACTTCCCGTTCTACACCTTCCTTAATTTACCCTACTTCCCCTCTCCTCATTTCTCCTCATTCCCCTCTCCTTATCCCAATTCATCCTCTTACTTCATTTTTAATTTCTCCTACTTCATTTCCACTCACTTCCCGTTCTATCACCTTCTTAATTTACCCTACTTCCCCTCTCCTCATTTCTCCTAATTCCCCTCTCATCATCCCCATACTTCATCTTACTTCATTTTTAATTTCAGTACTTCACTTCCCCTCACTTCCCGTTCTAGCCCTTCCCAATTGACCCGACTTCCCCATGCCTAATTTTTCCTAATTTCCCTCTCCTCATCCTTTCACTTCCTCCTAATTGATTGCCTAATTTCTCCTACTTCACTTCCACTCACTTCCCGTTCTACTCCTTCCTTAATTTACCCTCCTTCTCCTCTCCTCATTTCTCCTCATTCCCCTCTCCTCATCCCAATACGTCCTCTTACTTCATTTTTAATTTCTCCTACTTCACTTTCACTCACTTCCCGTTCTACCACCTTCTTGATTTACCCGACTTCCCTTTCGCCTAATTTGTCGTAATTTCCCTCTCCTCATCCTTCTACTTCCTCTTAATTGATTTGTTAATTTCTCCTACTTAACTTCCACTCACTTCCCGTTCTACCCCTTCCTTAATTTACCCTCCTTCCCCTCTCCTCATTTCTCCTCATCCTAATACGTCCTCTTACTTCATTTTTAATTTCTCCTACTTCACTTCTACTCACTTCCCGTTTTACCACCTTCCTAATTTACCCGACTTCCCCTCGCCTAATTTATCCTAATTTCCCTCGCCTCATCCTTCTACTTCCTCTCAATTGATTAGTTAATTTCTCCTACTTCACTTCAACTCACTTATCGTTCTACCACTTCCTTAATTTACCCGACTTCCCATCGCCTAATTTATCCTAATTTCCCTCTCCTCATCCTTCAACTTCCTCTTAATTGATTCGTTAATTTCTCCTACTTCACTTCCACTCACTTTTTTATCTACCCCTTCCTTAATTTACCCTCATTCCCCTCACCTCATTTCTCCTCATTCCCCTCTCCTCAGTCCAATACGTCCTCTTACTTCATTTTTAATTTCCCTTACTCCACTTCCACTCACTTCCCGTTATACCACCTTCCTAATTCACCCAACTTCCCCTCGCCTAATTTATCCTAATTTCCCTCTCCTCATCCTTCTACTTCCTAATAATTGATTAGTTAATTTCCCCTACTCCACTTCCACTCACTTCCCGTTCTACACCTGCCTTAATTTACCCTTCTTCCTCTCTCCTCATTTCTCCTCATTCCCCTCTCCTTATCCCAATACATCCTCTTACTTCATTTTTAATTTCTCCCATTTCACTTTCGCTCACTTCCTGTTCTACCACCTTCTTAATTTACCCGACTTCCCCCCGCCTAATTTATCCCAATTCCCCTCTCCTCATCCATCTACTTTCTCTTAATTGATTTGTTAATTTCTCCTACTTCACTTCCACTCACTTCCCGTTCTACCCCTTCCTTAATTTACCCTCCTTCCCCTCTCCTCATTTCTCCTCATCCTAATAATTTGACGATGTTTAATTGATTCAACTGAACAAATATGTTGAGCAGAAGATATCATTTATTACAAAATTATTTGGTCCTTGAACAAAGTGCACTAAATGTATCGGCGCAGACTACGTCAGCCGCCACACAGTGCAGTGTTCTGGAATAGGACTTTATTGTTCATAATCGTCCACAGGTCGTATTTCTCAACCGTTTTTAAAGTTATTCTCTTAGAAATTCTCAGCATTCAGTTATCAAAAGAATCATGCTTTGCAATACTCTAATGTTCATCACAGAGCAACAATATAACAACAAATAAAGTGACGAAATTGGCTATTAAATTCATATTTATTATTTTTATAAACATTTTTATAAACAAATTTTCGATAAATGAGTTTTCCTCATACTAAAATTTATTTTTCTAACCAAAAGTGACTCACAGTTGTCCTCAAAGTCATTTATGTACTTCAGGCTCCATAAAATATAAATAATATATATTGTTTATATAAATTTATCTAAACAAATGTTTCAACTGGCCGTTTCCTCGTAAAAAGAATTTATTTTTTCTTAAATCATTATCGAAATGCTATTTCTTGCGATGATGAACGAACGAATTTGTTTACAAAGTGATTTATGTGATTGTTATAAACACTTTTTTAAACAAAAACTAAGATTCATCATGTTTGAATACAGAAGAGACATTTTCTTTAGTGAAATTATCCAACAGGAAACTAAGAATGAATTAAAAACTGGGTACAAGACACTACATGACATTTTGCGTAAGTTTTATTAACAATTTCTATGAAAAATATCACCATCTGCCAATTAATCGTAGAAACACGTTATTTTTGCTTTAATTGTATTTGCGATAAGGTTCATTGTGATATTGAATAGCCTTTTGCGTTACGATCAAACGGCAGATTGCGACATTTTTACGTAGAAATTGTTATTAACAATCACGCGAATTGTCATTGAGTGTCTCATACCCAGTTTTCATCCACTCTTAGTTTATCGTCTAATAATTTCTGTAAAAGAAACGTCTTTTTTGTATGTATAAATGATCAATTTGGGGTTCAATAAAAAAATGTTTATAACAATAGAACAAACTATTTTGAATCAACTTCATTGGTAAACATCTGTAAGAAATATCATTCCAGTATTCATTCAAGAAAAAAGAATTATTTTTTACCAAGAAACGGCTATTTGAAACATTTGTTAAAATAGATATCAACAATATATGTATACTATTTATGTTTTATAATTCTGAAGTATAAAAATGACTTAGAAGACGATTTTGAGGCACTTGCGGTCGGATAAATCAATGTAGTTATGAGAAAAACTCATTTATTGAGAATTTGTTCAGAAAAATGCTTGTGAAGATAGTACATGTTAACAAATGCTATTTTTTCGTTATAAATTATGACTTATATCACAAATCTCAGCAACTAGCGTGCAAGAATTTTTTCTATGAGAAAAAAACACAAGTATTCGTTTCCAAAAATCATCTATAATAATTATGTTCAATATTATTAGAATGATTCCTGTTCTATGAGTGCAGATGCGACCATTCCAGCTGATAGTTTCTATCCGTATTTTGTTGTTGTTGGGATAAAAATTCACCATGCTTAAATGGCCAGTTTTGTCACTTCATTTCTTATATAGTGTTGCTCAGTGAGAAAAATTAAAAAATCGCAAGCCTCAATTCTCTTACAAATCTAATGCTGAGCATTTATAAAAAAAAGAATGTTAAAATCGGTTAAGAAGTACGACCTGTGGACGATTATGAACAGTAAATCCCCATTCCAGACCACTGTGCGCCAGCGGCCACAGTTTGTGATCACGCGCCACAAGTTTCTAATCTGTATAATTTTTCAAAAAAAAAAATGAGTGATGTGATCAACAAGCTACAAAAAACCTTTTGGCTCACAGGTTTACAACGGTGCAGGCAATTGAACATAAAATTTTTAACTGATGACATTTCAGCTTAACCGGCTCGACCCTCTTGAATTTGTGAAACCATTTGAAGGTAGTGAACCTTGAAAATGCTCACTTGCACCAAATAATTGAGAAAAATTCAATTACTAGAGCCATGGCGTCAAAAAAGTCAACTATATCTTTATTCAACAAGTCAACTTTTTATTTAAAGCAATCAAAACATTTGATAGGGTCAAACAAAATATGTAGCTTAATCAACTAAATTCTATAAACCAACAAACTTGGTTAAATTAACCAAACATTTGCTCGAACATATAGCAGTGCATTTATTTTATTGATCTAAACAAATTTGTTTTCAATCAACCAAACAGATGATTATTCGTTAATTTAATTATCACATTGCTTATAATCTTTCTACTACCTTTCATTAATAATTAGATATTTGCATAAATTGTTGAAACAATTGATTATTTTTCATTTCTTATCTCTACTGTCAACTGATTAGATTGAAATTTAAACTACATTAAAAAGATTCGTTTTATTGGTTAAAAATTGAACTATTTTGTTGAATAATCGTTGTTTTTGGTTGAAAATGTACATTTTACTGAAAATTGAACTATTCAAGTTGAAGATTTATAATAATTTTAGTTGATATCTCATTTCTTTGGTTGAAAATTGTACTATTTTGTTAAAAATTCCTTTTTTTGGTAAAAAATTCATTTCCTCAACTGAAAATGTAATATTTCATTTTCTGTGAAAATTTAATGCTTTTTAGTTGTAAATTAAACTATTTGGCTAAAAATTGATATTTTTTTAGTTGAAAATTCAATTACTTAGTTGAAAATTATTTTTTTTTTTGGGTAGAAAGTTAATCTTCTTTGTTGAAAATTCATGTTTTTGACTGAAAATTGAATTATTGGCTTAAAATTGAATTATTGGTTAAAAAAAGTCGTTTTTGTAGAAAGTTGAACATTTTTGTGAACGTGTAATTTTTTTGTTTGAATTGTAAAAAAATTTCAGTTGAAAAATCAACTGATTAGATTGAAATTTAAACTACATTAAAAAGATTCGTTTTATTGGTTAAAAATTGAACTATTTTGTTGAATCATCGTTGTTTTTGTTTGAAAATGTACATTTTACTGAAAATTGAACTATTTTGTTGAATAATCGTTGTTTTTGGTTAAAAATGTACATTTTACTGAAAATTGAACTATTCAAGTTGAAGATTCATAATAATTTTAGTTGAAATCTCATTTCTTTGGTTGAAAATTTTACTATTTTGTTAAAAATTCCTTTTTTTTTGTAAAAAAATAATTTTTTTCAACTAAAATTTAATATTACAGTTTCTGTGAAAATTCCATGTTTTTTAGTTGTAAATTAAACTATTTGGCTAAAAATTGATATTTTTTTATTTAAAAATTCAATTACTTAGTTGAAGATTAATTTATTTTGTTAAAAATTATTCTTTTTGGGTAGAAAGTTAAGCTTCTTTGTTGAAAATTCATGTTTTTGGTTGAAAATTGAATTATTGGCTTAAAATTGATTTATTGGTTTAAAAAAATCATTTTTGTACAATTGGAACATTTTTGTGAACGTGTAATTTTTTTGTTTGAATTGTAAAAATTTGTAGTTGAAAAATTAACTGATTAGATTGAAATTTAAACTACATTAAAAAGATTCGTTTTATTGATTAAAAATTGAACTATTTTGTTGAATAATCGTTGTTTTTTGGTTGGAAATGTACATTTTCCTGAAAATTTGACTATTCCAGTTGAAGATTCATAATAATTTTAGTCGAAATTTCATCTCTTTGGTTGAAAATTTTACTATTTTGTTGAAAATTCGTTTGTTTTTTTTTTGGCAAAAAATTAGTTTTTTAAATTGATAATTTAACTATTCAATTTTTGGTTAAAAATCTATCTTCGTTAGTTATAAATTCAACTTTTTGGTTGAAAATTTGTCTTCATCAGTTTAACTGTAAATTGATCTTTTTAATTGAAAAATCTAGTAATTTCATTGAAATTCAGACATTTTCAAAAAATTTATTTTATTGGTTAAAAATTTAACAATTTTGACAAAAAATCGTTGTTTTTTCATTCAAAATGTATTTTCTACTGTAAATTTAACTAGTTTGCTTGAAGATTCATAATTTTAGTTTGAAATTTGGTCCTTATGACAAATTTGAAAATTTATAATAAATTCAAAACGAAAAGATTTTGTTTTCATTAAAAAAATTATATTTTTGAATTAAATTATTTGATTAAAGGACCAGGGGAGAATATAGCTAGTGTCTCCTGCTCGAGAAACGTAGCAGATCTAGTTTTTGATCATATTGAGCTAATGAGAACTGCTCATTTGGAAGACAGACCTCTTTACTGGCTCCAATGTGCCATGGAAGAAAATTGCCTTGCCTCGCAAGCGTACAAAATACAAAAAGAATCCGATTCCTGGCATTTGGAAACGAGAAGACTTTTACGCTTCACGGCAAGAACTTTGAATGCTGGTACTGCTGACTTCCGACCTGCTATCCCAAAGCATCTCTGGGAATGGCACATGTGTCACATGTTAGTAAGTTGCTCTCAAATTAATTCAAAAAAGGTATTTTCATTGATATTTTTCAAAAAAAGATATTATTTTACAATCATTGCGATCGTGCTGATAATAAAGTGCTTTTTCCTTATAGTTTAAATATTATGTATCAATAAAAAAAATTAATTAAGGCAGGTGACATGCGACTAAAAAGAAGGGTTTCATGTTAAAATATCCCCCTCCTCCAACCATCCCCCTATCTACCCTTTTATCCTATCCTGCTCTGTCCGATGCGTTCCTCTCTTATTCAATTCAGTCTTTTCCACCCCTTCCCCTTCCCATTCCCCTCCCCTTCCCCTTCCCCTTCCCCTTCCCTTCTGCTCCTTCTGTCCTAGAAGGTAAGCAAGAGCGAGAAATTTACGCGAGAAAACATCGTTCAACACTGTTCCTTAGAGCTACCAATCTGACATTATCGGCTATCTGTGAAGGTGGTCCATCTGGAACGGGTGGTATGCTCGCTGGAGGATGATACTCTTCTTCTTGCCGATAAAGAGCTACATATCCGTTTTTGCGCAAAAAAGACACCTGATCTCTTGAATACTGAGGCGTTTTATGAGCATATTTCGGGTGCATATTGACCTAACGTTCATGTATCCTCTGCATGAATCCTCTTCGCGCCGGTGAACTTCTTTGCCAACAAGTAAGGATGTCCCTCCGGAGTTGGTCCGATCACTTAACCCTATTTTCTCGCGTTTGTCCGGGGCCATTGCCTGGTTGTCTTATTATTATTATTATTATTATTATATAAATCTAAGGGGCGAAGTACTCGATTTTGAACATACATTGTTAAAAATGAGGGGCTGATAGCAATAGCGGGCTAAAAAGGAGTCGGAGCAAAAGCGGGTTGATTATTTCTCAGCGCAAGAACGAATTAGCCCACGCCTTACGAGCTAAAACGAGTTAAAGATTTAACTCGTTTTCGCCCGTAGCGCTTGGAGGAACCCATTTTCGCCTGCACTCATGTTTCGATTCGGTTCAACTCCTACAGAACTCTTCATTCGTTTTTGGCTAGGCTGATTTTTTCGTTTCGTTCGCGCTTGGACGATTGAGAATAAATAAACTTGATGGGTTTATCTCCATAATAGCTCAAGCGCAATATCAACGATTTTCGAGAAAAGTAAAAAAAACGTTCTCAATGGTTATATTCTCTTATAGTAATGCCAGAAAGTTGTTTTTTTCTTAAATGTTTAGTTTTTCTTTGACTTTTTAGTTATGATTAAATAATAAGTGAATCTCAACAAGAATCATTTTTTAAATTGTATTTTACTTTTTTATGTGAATTATTTTTTCTGTTTTCCCAATGTTTGAAAAAATTAATTTAAACAAAAAAGCTATCTTACACAAGAAACAAAAACAAAGAATAGAATAATTAGGACTGGGTAGGAGAACTAGATGTGCAAATGACTTGTCAATGTTTTGTTTTAAATTACAACAAGATGTTTATTGCAAAGCGTAAAAGAAAAATGTGGAGTTGAACATATTTTGATATCAGCCACCCCCCTCCCCCCCCTATAGCAATGTATAATTACGAAAAAAAAGAGATTGTTTAGAATATTTTTCTCTCTAATGCTTATGTATTATTTGTTCATAACTAAAAAGGCAAAGCAAAGTTAAAAATTGCAGAAAAATCCACAACTTTCTAGCACTTATCTAAGAGAAGATATTTGTTAACAATAATAAATTGTTTGAACAATTATTTTTATCACCTTGCATTAATTATCACCTCACTAAGTGAAAAGTGGGCAAAAAGTTAAAAAATTCAGAAAAAAACGCAATTATCTATTATTAATATAGAAGAAGATAGCTATAGGCAATAATAATTTATCTCAACAACTATTTTTGCTATAAAAACTTAAATATTAACTCATTCCAAGTGAAGAGTGAACACAAAGTGGAAAATTTCAGAAGAAACCGCCATTTCTAGCATTATTCAAAGATAATATTATTTATTAACTCATAGCTATTATTAGCTCATTAAATTTGTTCATAAAATGAAAAAAATTAATAACTTTCATGAGTTCAATAAAAAAACTCTTTTCATCTACAAATTGTTGAGATTTAAAAAAATGATTATCACTAATTTTTAAAAAATATAATATAATTCTCCAATCTAACTTTCCAGGCATCAATTCAGCATTGATGTACTTTACGAGTATACATTTGTTTCTTCACGATTAAAAACTCGAGTTTTGATAAAGTTTTATGACTCTACTGAAAAATCGCTGATATTGCGCTTGAGCTATTAAGGAGATAAACCCATCAAGTTAATTTATTCTCGATCGTCCAG
This sequence comes from Andricus grossulariae, assembly GCA_011634705.1. Taxonomy (NCBI): domain Eukaryota; kingdom Metazoa; phylum Arthropoda; class Insecta; order Hymenoptera; family Cynipidae; genus Andricus; species Andricus grossulariae. Next base: position 99,475,994 of record JAABKJ010075445.1, on the reverse strand, counting down.
GCGCGAACGAAACGAAAAAATCAGCCTAGCCAAAAACGAATGAAGAGTTCTGTTGGAGTTGAACCGAATCAAAATATGAGTGCGGGCGAAAATGGGTTCCTCCAAGCGCTACGGGCGAAAACGAGTTAAATATTTAACTCGTTTTAGCTCATAGCGCGTGGGCTAATTCGTTCTTGTGCTGAGAAATAATCAACCCGGTTTTGCTCCGACTCCTTTTTAGCCCGCTTTTGCTATCAGCCCCTCATTTTTAACAATGTATGTTCAAAATCGAGTGCCTCGCCCCTTAGATTTATGTAATAATAATAATAAGACGACCAGGCAATGGCCCCGGACAAACGCGAGAAAATAGGTCAAAGTGATCGGACCAACTCCGGAGGGACATCCTTACCTGTTGGCAAAGAAGTTCACCGGCGCGAAGAGGATTCATGCAGAGGTTGTAAACTCATTTTCACACGAATAGCCACATCGAGTTGAAAATTTGAGATAATAAATAAGAAGAACTAAGAAACGCAGCTCTGGTCCTAAATTTTTATAATTATAAAAAAAGCAAACAAAAATTATTTACAAAAAAAAACTTTTTTCATAATTATAAGAATTTAGGACCAGAGCCGCGTTTGTTAGTGCTTCTTATTTATTATCCCAAATATTCAACTCGATGTGGCTTTTGGTGTGAAAATGAGTTTGAAAATAAAAAAAATGTCGGTAAGGTAGGAAGCCGGTCACGTGACCCACTCGTCACATGGCCTTAAGGTACTAATATTACATTCAAATGGAAACACTTCAAATTCCGAATATTTGAAGTAAAAATATTGTATTATCAACAAAATATATGAATTTTCAACCAGATAGTAGTCGATTTTTCAACCAAATAGATGAATTTTTAACCAATGAGAATAATTTTCTAGGGGAAAAATAAATAAATTTTCAACAAAATAGTTGAAATGTCAACTAAAAAGCTGAATTTTCTACCAAAATGAGGACTTTTGAACCAAAAAAGATGAATTATCTACCAAAAAATGTAATACTTGATATTGTAACCAAAAATGATTGAAACTTTAAATGGATCACATTAGAATTTATTCAAAAACACAAATTGCAACAAAATAGTTTATTTTTCATCTAAATTTTAGAATTTTCAAGACGAATTTTCTCTAAAAAAAAAAAACAGTTGAATTTTCAACTAAAAAGATGAAGTTTCAACTAAAAAAGATAAACTGTCAACTAAAAAAAATGTAATACTTGCTATTGCAACCAAAAATAATTGAAACTTTAGATGAAAAACAGTTGAATTCGTCCAAAAAGAAATGCAAAAAATAGTTAATTTTTCATCAAAATTATTGAATTTTCAAGAAAAATTTTCAGAAAAAAAGACAGTTATATTTTCAACTGAAAATATGAATTTTTAACCAAGAAAGTTTATTTTTTATAACAAAAAAAACATGAATTAGCTACGAAAATTTTAATAGTTGATATGACAACCAAAAATTATTAAAATTTTAAGTGGAAAACATTTGAATTCATCCAAATTTTTCAATTTCCAAGACGAATTTTCTAAAAAAAAAAGCAAATAAATTTTTAACTACAAATATGAATTTTGAACCAAAGTGATTTATTTTCTACCAAAAAATACGAATTAGCTGCGAAAAATGTAATATCTGATATCGGAACAAAAAAATCTTTAAATTTAAAAGTAAAGTGAGTTGAATTCATACAAAAATACGAATTTTCAACAACATAGTTGACTTTTATATCCAAACTGTTGAATTTGTATGCCGAAAAGACGAATTTAAAAAAGAAAGTAAATTTTCATTTGAATATTTTAATTTTCTACCAAAATAGTAGAATTTTCAACCAAAGAAGACAATTTTTCAACGAATATGGTGAATGTTTAACCAAAAAATGAATTTATAACAAAGTAGTTCAACTTTTAATTTTTAATTTGATACTTCAATCAAAAACGATTTTAATTTTAAATCAAAAGTCGAATTGTCACAAAAATAGTTGATTTTTCAACCCAAAAAGATGTTTTAGCCCAGAAAGAAAAAAATTTGAACTAAATTGTTGAATTTTTAAGCCAAAAAAGAAAACGAATTTTCATCATAAAAGTTAAATCTTCACCATAACAGTTGAATTTTCAATAAAAAAGTATGACTTTTGAACAAAATTGTTGAATTTTGATAAAAATAATTAAAATTGGAACCAAATAATAAAATTGTTAATCAAAAAATGAATTCTTAACAAAAATTATAATAATACCTTCATAATTTTGTTTTTTCGAGAATAATCATTTTTAAATTTAATAAATAAATAAATAAAAATAATACAGTTACATCAAATTGTGCCAAAGATGGGAAGCAAAAAAGTTCGAAAAATCTCTATAATTATTATACTTACATACAATTTTTCAAAAATAAGTTACAATAAGTTACAAGTTATACTTTAAACATTTTAACTGCCATTAACAAATATTTTGAACAACTGAAGATTTTCAACTGATAAAAATACATTAGAAACCAATTTTATGGTTTTAGTTTTAGGATACAAAAACAGAAAAAGTAGGTTTTTCAAATAGTAATTTTTGTTTTTAGAGTTGACTTACTTACTTACTAATGTTTAATAGAAAAGTACTTTGAACAAATCAGGGCTCTGTACTAAAAAGAATACACTAGAAAAAAAATTGATAAGAATAATGAATCAAAATCTGTCTACTGACAAAAGTACATTAAAATGGCAAACATGAGCATTGTTTAATTACATTTGATTCAGAAAAAAGATCTTCTCCTTTCACTCCGCTGGGATTCGAACACCAGGTTAACTGATTTCCGGTCAGGTGCTCTAACCACTGGGTGCTCTATTCGTCCGGAAAAACTTGAACGAAAAATCTAAAAAAAATGTAAGAGAATTAGCAGTCGCTATTGAAGAACAGTTGCAGAAAACTCTGAAAGAGGTGAGACTTTTTCACAAACTATTTCAAACTCCACTACATTATTTATTATTACAATTATATTTTTAATAATAATATGAAATTCACTACCGACTGATAGTATAAGACCACTGACCGGTTGATCGCGCCGCCCAGAGGTAAAATTTTTTTGTGAATTTGGCGGGGGTGGAGGATGTAGTGGAGGTGGAGAATGTGGTGGAGGTCGAGGATGTCGTGGTGGAGGACGTGGTGGAGTTGGAGGATCTAGTAGAGGTGGAGCATGTAGTGGAGGTGGAGGTTGAGGTAGTGGTGGATGTGGTGGATGTAGAGTATGTAGTGGAAGTGCAAGATGTCGTGGAAGTGGAGGACGTGATAGAGTAAGAGGATGTAGTGAAGGTGGAGGACATAGTGGAGGTCGAGGATGTGGTGTTGGTGGATGCAATGAAGGTGGAGCTGGAGGATGTAGTATAAGTGCTGAATGTAGTGGAAGTGAAGGACGTGGTAGAGGTGGACGATGTAGTGGAAGTGGAGGATGTAGTGGAGGTGGAGGTTGAGATAGTGGTGGATGTGGAGGATGTAGTGGAAGTGCAAGATGTCGTGGAAGTGGATGACGTGATCGAGGTGGAGGTTGTAGTGGAGGTGGAGGATGTGGTGGAGGTCGAGAATGTGGTGGTGGTGAATGCGGTGGAGGTGGAGGATGTAGTATAAGTGCTGAATGTAGGGGAATTGGAGGACGTGATGGAGGTGGATGATGTAGTGGAGGAGGAGGATGTATCAGAGGTGGAGGATGTCGTGGAAGTGGAGGACGTGGTAGAAGTGGAGAATGTGGTGGAGGTCGAGGATGTGATAGTGTTGGATGCTGTGGTGAAGGAAGTGGAGAATGTAGTGGAAGTGGAGCACGTGGTAGAGCTGGAGACTGTAGTGCAGGTGGAGGATGTGGTGGAGGTTCATTATGTGGTGGTTGTGGATGCGGTGACGGTGGAAGATGTAGTATAAGTGCTGAATGTAGTGGAAGTGGAGGACGTGGTGTACGTGGAGGATGCAGCGGAGGTGGGGGATGCAGTGGAGGTGGAGGATGCAGTGGAAGTGGAGGATGAGGTAGTGGTGGATGCGGTGGAGGTGCAGGATGTAGTGGAAGTGGGGGATGTGATAGAGGTGTAGGATGTAGTGCAGTTGGAGGATTTATTGCAGGTAGAAGATATGGTGGAGGTCGAGGATGTGTTGGTGGTGGAGGCGGTGGAGGTGGAGGAAGTAGTATAAGTGCTGAATGCAGTGGAAATGGAGGACGTGGTGGATGTTGAGTATGTAGTGCAGGTGGAGGATGTAGTGGAAGTAGAGGACTTAGTGGAAGTGGAGGATGTAGTGAAAGTGCAAGACGTGGTAGAGGTGGAGGATGTAGTGCAGGTGGAGGGTGTGGTGGAGGTCTGGAATGTGTTTGTGGTGGTGGATGCGTGGAGGTGGAGGATGTAGTATAAGTGCTGAATGTAGGGGAAGTGGAGGACGTGGTGTAGGTAAAGGATGAGGTAGTGGTGGATGTGGTGGAGGTGAAGGTTGTAGTGGAAGTGTATGATGTTGTGGAAGTGGAGGACGTGGTAGAGGTGGAGGATGTAGTGGAGGTCGAGGATGTAATGTTTGTTTGGATGCGGTGAAGGTGGAAGGCGTCGTAGATGTGGAGGATGTAGTGGAAGTTGAGGATGCTGGTGGATGTGTTGGATATGGATGGGAAAATCTTCAAAATCTTCTAAAATCTAGGATATCCTTTGAAATAATTAGAAGTCCCAAAAAATCTTTTATATTTTGTGAATTTCTTTGAAATACTTTAAAATCATTGGAAATACTGAAAAATTCTTTCATATTTCATGACGTTTTTTAGATCGCTCGAAATTATGTTGAATCTTGCTCTAAAAAATAGACGTGTCATGAAAAAGAAAAGAATCTGAAACAAAATAGGTAAATTTCGAACCAAACTGATGAATCTTTAATTTAAAAAAAATCGAATTTCCAACAAAAAGAGTAGTAGGTGATATTTCCAGTTTTTTTTTAATTTTCAATTAAAAACTGTTAAATTTAACAACAAATAAAAATTGTCACAAAAAGGCTTCAATTTTCAAACAAGAAATATTTTTCAATCAATAACAAAAAAAATCTTATCCGAAATATTGAGTTTTCAAGTCCAAAAGACGAATTTGTGAAAAATAAATTTAATTTACAAACGAAAAATACGCACTTTCTACCAGAAGAATTGAATTTTCGAATAAGAAATACGAATTTTCAACAAAGTGAGTGAATTTTCAACTGAAAAAGAGCAATTTTCTAGCAAAAATAAATTCACAGAAGCTAATAGAAAACGAAATAATTTAGCTCTCATCAAGCGAGTGGTGTAATCCAGTCCTGATGGCTCGCGAGCCTACTAATATCCAAGGATGTAATTCGGACTTACAGGAGCACCTGCGACGTTCCAAAGAATAATGAACAAAGTGATAAGGCCGGAAATGAGACAGCATGTGTTCCCGTATTCGGAAGACATAATAGCCGTAATCAAAACATCCAAAGAGCATGTCTGTTGGTTATAGAATACTATAAAACAGGTTCAGGAAGCTGGCTTGACTCTCAACCCAGATAATTGTGACTTCTGCAAACTACGGATCCAATATCTGGATTTTGTAGTAATTTGAAATGGTCTCAATGTCGATGGGGGTAAATTAATGCCAACATTGGAATATCCACGACTATAGGAGCAGCATCTTGGTATGTACGTTTCATTAAAGACTATGCTAGAATTTGCGAACCATTAACGCGATTAAATAAGAAAAAGCAGGCTTTCTTTCTGGGTGAGGAACAAGAGGAGGCATTCCAGGCGCTTGAGAAAGCTTTTATATCATCAACGAATCTGGCGTTGTCCGATTTCAGCATCCCTTCTACTACTGAGACCGACGCAAGTGATACTGGCTTAGGCGTGGTGGTCACTCGGGAGCATGGTAATCAAGAAAAGTTTATAGCCTATGCTAGCAGAATTATTGCTGTCTTGTTTAGTTTGCTAACTTCAGATTGATAAATGATCCGAGTTGGCGAAATGAATTGATTCAGAGGGTGCATTGTTTCTATTGTTCCCAACTTCAATCTTACCAAAAAAAATTGATAAAGAGACCAGGATTCGGAACGTTTTAGGTTAGACCATTCTAGGTGAAGACTGGACACTTATAATTCTTAAGGGTGCGGTTCCGAACACGGACCCTTCAATTTCTCGAGGGTCCTGATCCATACCCGGACCCTTCTAGCTGTCAAGGGTTCGAGTCCCCATTCGTGCCTTTTGAATTCTTGAGGACACGGGTCCGGACTATTAATTCAGACTATTTGGGTAAATCGAAGAATTCAAGTTATTCGACTAAATCGAATAATTCGAGTAATTCAATTACATCGAAGAATACAAGTAAATGAAGAATTCAAGCAATTCGAAAAATTCAAGTAATTCGAGTAATTCGACGAATTCAAGTTACTCGAAGAATTTGACTAAATCGAATAATTCAAGTAATTCTATGTCATCGAGGAATTCAAACAATTCGATTCAATCGAAGAATTCAAGTAATTCGATCAAATCGAAGAATTCAAGTGAATTGAAGAATTCAAGCAATCAGAAGAATCCGATTAAATCGAAAAATTCAATCAATTCGAGTCAATCGAAGAATTGAAGTAATTCGACTAAATCGAAGAACACAAGTAATTCGATTAAATCAAAGAATTCAAGTTATTCTATTAAATCGAAGGATTCAAGAAATTTGAGGGGATCAAGTAAATCAAAGAATTCAAGTAATTTGACAAATTCAAGTAATTCGAATAATTCGACCAAGTTGAAGAATTCAAGTAATTTGAGTAATTCGAAGAATTAGAGTAATTCGCAGAATTCGACTAAATCAATGAATTGAAGTAATTTGATTGAATCGAAGAATTGAAGTTATTCGAAAAATTCTAATTATTATTATCATTGTTATTATTAAACCATCAAGCCGTTTCCCTTTCGAAGTAGGCGTGAATTGCTCGGTTGAAAAGTAGTAGTGTGTGGATGGATATATATGTATAGGGTAAATAGGTATATAGGTGCCAGGCGAAGATATTTTAGATTCATCTGGAATTCTTGTGTTATTTATTTGAATAACACGTTTATTCCGAAATACTGCTCCGACCCAGGTCGCTGATCAATCTCTCTAGCGATCACACCACGTGAAGAGGCTTACAAAATTGTTATGTGTGGGTCCCCACTTGGGCCCATTAGTATCTGAAAAATTCAAATAATTCCAAGAATTCAACTAATTTCAAGAATTCGAGTAATTCTCTGAACACAAAGAATTCTCTAAATTCAAGTAATTCAAGGAAATCCCTGAATTCAAGGAAGTCTCTGAATTTAATGAATTCTCTGAATTTAAGGAATTCCTTGAATTTACGGAATTCTCTGAATTCGAGGCATTCTCTAAATTCAAGGAAGTCTCTGAACATGAGGAATTCCCTGAATTCAAGAAAAACTATGAATTTGAGGAAGTCTCTGAATTCTCTAAATTCAAGGAATTCAAGGAATTCAAATAATTCGAGGAATTCAAGGAAGTCTCTGAATTTAATGAATTCTCTGAATTTAAGGAATTCCTTGAATTCACGGAATTCTCTGAATTCAAGGCATTCTCTAAATTCAAGGAAGTCTCTGAACATGAGGAATTCCCTGAATTCAAGAAAAACTATGAATTTGAGGAAATGAGCAGTTTCGGAATTATGATCATAAATATAGAGCGCATGACGAACATCAATCCACACCAGACATGCTGGAATTATCCATCAAGAAAGACATTTGATGGATTTCTCGAAAAATGATAGAGAAATTTTCTGAAAATGGTTGAAAATGTTATAAAATTCCTCGTCAAATGAGCCCTATTAAAAGAGATTTGGGTTATTAGAAGCTCTTAAAGACTTTGTTTAAAGAAAGGCGAAAGTGAGGATGCATCCTCACTTTTGTGGTACAAATCCAACTGGGTAGATGCCAGAAAGGAAATAAGGGAAAATTTCAAAAATTCGTGAACCAAAATTCTAAAATGTCAGCTTTAACATGAGCTCCTAAAGTTGGAAAAATAATAAGCAGTTTAGAAATTATGATAATAAATGTAGAGCGTATAACAAACCTCAATCCATATCAGACAAGCTAAAATTATTCATCAAGAAAGACAAAAAGTGATCTAAATATTTGATGAATAATTTCTCGAAAAATGAAGATGGAGTAATTTTCTAAAACGGGTTGAAAAGCTTATTAATTTTGGCCTCAAATGAGCCTTATTAAAAGATATTTGCGTTATTAGAACCTCTTAAAGACATTATCTGAAGAAAGACGAAATTTAGGATGCATTCTCACTTTTATGGTACAAATCCAACTGGGCAAATGTAGGAAAGATGTTATGGAAAAAATGTTTAAATTCGTAAATACGAACTTTGATATGTTACCATTCAAATGAGCGCTTAAAGTTGGAAAAATAATAAGCGGTTTTGAAATTGTGATAATAAATGTAGAGGGCATGAGGAGCATCAATCCATATCATACATGCTGGAATTATCCATTAAGAAAGACAACAAGTGATTTAATGTTTGATGAATAATTTTTTGAAAAATGAAGATAGAGAAATTGTCTAAAAGAGGTTGGAAAGCCTTTGAAAATTTGCGTTGAATAGGCCTTGTTAAAAGATATTTGGGTTATGAGAAGCTTCTAAAGACTTTGTTCAAAGAAAGGCAAGAGTGAGGATGCATTCTCACGTTTGTGGTCCAAATCAAACTGGATAAATGCAGGAAAGAAATTTAGGGCAAGTTTTAAAAATTTGTGAATACAAACTCTAAAATATTAGCTTCAAAATAAGCCCTTACAGTTGGAAAAATAATAAGCAGTTTTGAAATTATGATAATAAATGTATAGCGCATAACGAACATCAATCCATACATGCTCGAATCCATCAAGAAAGACAACAAGTGATCTAAATCTTTGATGAATTTCTCGAAAAATATTGATATGAAAAGGGTTGAAAAGCTTATGAATTTACGCGTGAAATGAGCCCTATTAGACGAGATTTGGGTTACTAGAAGTCCTTAAAGAATTTGTTTAAAGAAAGGCGAAATTGAGGATGCACTCTCACTTTTTGGTACAAAGATAACTGGGTAAATGCAGGAAAGAAATTTAGGGAAACTTTCAAAAACTTGAGAATATGAACTATGATATGTTAGCTTTAAAATAAGCCCTTTGAAGTTGGAAAAATAATAAGCAGTTTTGGAATTATGATAATAAATGTAGAGCGAAAACGAACATCAATCCATACTAGACATGCTAGAATTATCCACAAGAAAGACAACAAGTGATATAAATGTTTAATGGATAATTGTTCGAAAAATAAAGGTAGAGAAATTTTCTAAAGAGACTTAGAAAGCTTATAAAAATCCGCTTCAAATGAGTCTTATCAAAGGAGATTTGGGTTTCTAGAAGTCCTTAAAGACATTGTCTAAAGAAGGTCGAAATTGAGGATGTATCCTCACTTTTGTGGTACAAATCCAACTGGGTACATGCAGGAAAGAAATTTAGGGAAACTTTTAAAAATTCGAGAATACGAACTCTTATATGTTAGATATAAAATGAGCCCTTGAAGTTAGAAAAATAATAAGCAGTTTTAAAATTATGATAATAAATGTAGAGCGGATAACAAACATCAATCCCTAACAGACATGCTGGAATTATTATCCATCAAGAAAGACAACAAGTGATCTAAATCTTTTATGGGTAATTTCTTGAAAAATAAAGATAGACAAATTTTCTAAAAAGTGTTGAAAAGCTTATAAATTTTCGCGTGAAATGAGGCCGATTAAAAGAGATTTGGGTTATTAGAAGTCCCTAAAGATTTTGTTTGAAGGAAGGCGAAATTGAGGATGCACCCTGACTTTTTTGCTACAAATGCAACTAAATAAATGCAGGAAAGGAGTCGAGGGAAATTTTTGAGAATTCGTGAATACGAACTTTGATATCTTAGCTTTAAAATGAGCCCTTGAAATTAAAAATCTGATGAGCAGTTTCGGAATTATGATCATAAATATAGAGCGCATGACGAACATCAATCCACACCAGACATGCTGGAATTATTATAGTCTTTATTATTAGAATATTTCATGAAGTATATCTAATTATCTCTCTAAATCACTAATTCAGTTTCATAATTTTTCAAAATCATTTTCGAGTTTTAATTTTGACAACTTTTTTCTGTAAGTTGAGAAATTGGCATTAATAAGAAAAAATATTACAATACAATTTTCTCTATGCGTACATATATTATGTACATATTTATAACTTAAGAATAGATCGAAAAATTTATATTTTTTTCGCAATATCGTCTTAAAGAACTTCCGAAAATAGTTAATCTTGCTTGTTAAACGCACACACACTTAATATAGAAAAAGTAATAAATAAAAAAAAATATAAAAAATAATAAAAATATAATAATAAATATAATAATAATAAAATCATGCACTTTACTGCAACCCAGTCCATGAATGATAAGTAAAATATTTTTAATCACTTCAACACTTCTAAAATTCCTAAACTTCATTTTCTCCAAAAATTAATTTTCAAGAACAAAAAATCCTTTCAAATTTTTATATGAATCTGAAGAATATTCTTTCATTTAAACCTTTCAAAATTCTTAGAAAGTTTCGAATTTTTTTGCCCGAAGACCTGAATGATTGCATTCTGTGTGAATATGACTTTAGTTGATGTTTTCAATTTTTTCTTTGCTGAAATTCAAAAAAATGTTGAGCAAAATATGGATTTTTTTAAATTTCGAAAGAAAATGCTTCTTAAGAATTTTGAAAGATTTGAAGAGGATAAAAAAATCTTCTTAAGTCTCCTAGAAATATTTACAATGATTTTTTTTAACTCAATTTGAAGAGAATATTTAAAAATATTTCAAGATAATACATGTTCTTAAGATTCCTGGGAAATTAAAAATAATTTTTTCTGTTGGAAAAATTAATTTTAGGCGAATATTTAAAAACTTTTATCAAATTGTCAAAAAATATTCCGAAAGATTTTAAGGCAATTTTTAAAATTTTGCACAATTTAAAAAAAAATCAGGAAAAACTCGAATGCATTTAAAACATAGTTTGGAAACTTCAAAAAATAATGTTAATATTGAGAAGATTTTTGAAAAAATAAAAGAAAATGTACATTTTTGAATATTTTTGAAGAGAATTGAAAAATATTTTAAACATTTTTAAAGATTTCAATAAAGGATACCACTGAAGAATCACGAAAAAGAGTCTTATAAATTATTTTAGTAAATCACGGTGAAAAATTATGGAAAATTAAAAATGTTTCTAGAAATTTAGTTGTTCAAAATTTAACATATTTTTTTTAATTGTTATTTCTGATAGAAAGTAAATCTTCTTGTTTGAAAATTCATATTTTATAGTTGATTCTGAACCAATCTATTTAGATTATTACATTTTCTAAATAGGAATAGAAACAATCCAAAAATTTTAATGTATTTCTAACATTGCTAATCTTTCATGCATTCTTCTTTCAAAAATTTTAAATAAAAAGATTTCTTTCAAGAAATTGAGGTAAAGTTATTCAAACTCAACTAAAAGAAAACTAAAAATATTTATAAACAAACCCTGCAGATTGGAAAGAATCATGAGCTTAGTGTCTCTATTTAAAAAAATTATTAACTTAAGATCGAAAAGAAATCTATTTTATCATGAATAGTTTTATGCAAGATGAGCATGAAAAACATTTTCCATTAAAAAACAAAATTCGAAACTACCTTACAATTTATTCCGCAATTTGTCTCGGAATTTATAGAGAACTTCTGAAATGTTTTAAAATCTTTTTAAATTTTCTTTAAAAATTAATGTTTGAAAACAGAAATAATTTTTTTTACGAAGTTATGCGTATTTAAATGTTTCGCTTTGTTTACAAAAAACCGCAATTTTTTCTTTAAACATTTAGAAAATGGTCAATATTAACAAAATGGCGGCGATTATTCTTAAAATATTAAAAGTTGATTTTGTCAAAAACCCCATACTTATATTTTTGCCAATTTTCTATTGAATTTGTACTATTATAAGAAAATAACCTTGTGAGTTACATGCGGGCTAAATAACTTTTGTGGCCAGGAGAATTTTTTTTCATCAAATCTAATTTTCGCGTTTTTGTTGCAAACAACAACAGATACGAAAAATTGATAAGAAAATAGTTTACGCCATTAAAAAATTTCTACAGGAAGTTCCTTCACTCATTTATGATATGTTGTCCCATTTTCGAGATTCCCCCGACTATTTTTTAATCTTATTCAGTGTTTTTTAAAAACTTGATTTTTCGATTTTACTAGGTAAAAATTGGATATTAGATAAGGTATGATGTAAATAAACTTAGGATAGTTTTTTCTTCTTAAAAAATCGTATTTTTTATATCTGCCCATGATTAAAAAAGGTGAAAAATCGCAATTTCCAAATGAGGAATTTTAATTCTAAAAGTTTATTTCTAAAAGAGAAATATAATATAATATATAATCTAATATAATGGATGTATATATATATATATATATATATATAATCAAAAACTAAAGGTTAACAACCACCGCAGGGTCCCGCTGGGAGCAACTGCCATCTAAAAAATGACATCGGCTCTTAGTAGGACCGCGGTAAATCCCACTCATGGCCACATCTCACAACCGTGAGATGGGTATTTTCATTTGTTCATTTATTATATGTTCACTTGATGTATGAGAAAATCAAGATTTCTCCCAAAATCATTATTTACTCTTCAATAGCGCTTTGCATCTACTGAAAATCATCTTAAATCGATGCAAGAGTACTCCCAGATATATATAAACCATGTTCATTATCGAATTTTCGGCACCACTTGACAAAAACATCATAGTCAAGGAGAAGGGGAGAAAGAGAGGTATAAAGACCTTATAAGAGAGTTGCGATGGTTGTACCCGAAATATTCTGTTAAGCCAATCGTCTTGATCATCGGCGCTCTTGAAGGTGCCAAGGTTTCACTGGTTGATAGCCTGAAAAGCATCCCAGCGTGTCAACAAAATGCTAAGACACTTGCGGGGAACATGCAGAAGGCGGTCTTCCTTGGGTCGCTCGTTTATTCAGGGTGTCACGAAACTTTTGCCGGATCATCGTATTGAATTCGTCGCAGACTGTGACCAGCTATCTCACGGTCGGGTTATAGCTTCTGGCGAAATACTGCGGTTGTCCGTATGACAAACTTTTAACTATATATGTTCATGCAAGTGAAGAATAAAGTACAAACATAAAAAGATTTTAGTTATCCATGTAAGACATTTTATTTGAATTACATATTTAATGTGTAAATTCCTGCTTAGACTCTATGTGTCTACATGGGAATGAAAAATAAATTGAAAACATTAAAAATATTTTAGTAATCCACGTAAGGCATTTTATTTGAATGATATATTTGATATGTGAAAATTATAACAGTTAGGTTAAGTTCAATTTTTTTCTTCACAACAATTTTTTTCATATAAAATTATTATTTAAATAAGCATTGTTTTGTAACGTATTTCATTTTATTCGTATGTTCAAAAATGTAAGGCGGGAGGTGTAACGTTCTGTGAGGTATTGTATCCTTTCAACGGAGAGACTTTTGGTATTAATTTTTTTTATCGCATACTTATCTGGAATCTGGTCAGGCTGCCCGATTGGATTCTTTTTTGTTTCGTCACTCTGCGCTTGTCGGCTCCCGGCCGGGTTACTCTGTCGGATCCCGGCCAGTTTATGCAGTCGAATACCGGATACAAATAGGGTAACTCGGTCGGGATCCGACCGGTTTTTGACTGGGCTACTCGATTGGATGTTGGTCGGGCTGCAATAAGAAATTGTTAATAAGGAATTCCAAAAGAATGAGGCCAACATAAATTGTCAGAAATATTTTCATTTCAAAAGAACATCGAGTTCATTCTGGATTCTTTCTTCGTAGTTATATTGGATTCCTTCTTCAGGGTTATCCTTGACTCTATTTTTATTTTTTTCTCGGCTGGAACCCTTTTTTATTTCTAGCACCCTCCCAATCCTTTGCTGAAAATTAAGATGTTGAATATCTTGCCTAATAATTTTTAAATACATACGATGTAAGCAATCATAAAATCGGGTTTTTTTAAGGCAGGATTCTACTTTCGAACGCGCGAAAAAAATTCTATTGTTGTAAACTTTTTTTAAAACATTAAGGAAGATATTCATGTAGGGTTTCTTATGCCTCATAAATATAATCTTGAAAAAATTAAAAAATTTTTTTAGTTTATCGTATGCGCTCTATGTACATTTAAATGGCACTTTGTCGAAACAACGGTTTTCACCGCTTGTTAAAAAAATCTCCGCAACTACCAAATCGATTAGTCTGAAATTTTTACCGCATATTCTATACATATACATCAACCGGTGGTAGCAGATTTTTTCATTTACACGCAAAAAAAAATGGCGGAAATTCGAAAAAAAAAATAATCTCATTTTTCTTGCTTATTTTTTGCAACAAAAAATCTTAAAAATAAATTTTTTTACATAAAGTGCCATTTAAATTATATAGAGCGCATGAAATAAACTAAGAAACAAATTTTAATGTATTTTAAGAGTATATTTATTAAGGATAACAAACCCTACATGAATATCTTTCTTAATGTTTTAAAACAAAATTTAAAAAAATAGCATTTTTTTCGCGCGTTCGAAAGTAGAATCCTGCCTGAAATAAGCATTTATTCGGCATCCTTTTGACAGCAGTAAATTGCATTGCCAAACTTGATGTAAAATATTTTCTTAAGGGGGGGTCCTGCTTTAGAAGGCTAAAAAAATAGATTTTTTTATTGATTAAATCTATTCCTAATATATCTAAGAATATGTATCTAAAGTTATAGAGGCTGATTCGCAGTATTTATAATCAAAGTTTTGATGAGAATGTGTCCACTACACGGGCCGATTTTTTCACTATTAATGTTATTTTTTACGAATAATACAGAAACTACACATCCTATCAAAAAGTGACCAATAACAAATTTGTAGATCTTTTGGAAGTGCACAGTTTTTGTGGAATTATTATTTGTTGTATCTTGCATAGTTTGACCGTGAGTTGAATTTTTGATTTTCCATTACTTTTTGTGCAACGAAAATGGGAATTTTCGATTTGTCAAGAAAATTCAAAAAGTCGTCATAATAATCCTGTAGGGCGTGCAAAAAGAAACACTTTTTTTGTCCTGAATTTTTTTCGTGTGGAGCGTTGTTTGGCTGAAAATGTTAATTTTCGTTTCCTCTTTTTGATATTGAAAATGCTTTAGGTCTGAAAATTTATATTTTATCGAAAAATTTAATTAGAATAAATTGTTTGAATTTTTGATTACTATAAACAAACACACATATAGTTTCCAAATTGTGAAAAAATGGCCTACAAAATTTTCAAAATGCGCTCACTTTCTGAATTTTCATCCAAAATGGCTGGCTAACCAACTTGACCTTTCGTTTGCGAAACTAAAAGAGTATACCAAAGGCCAATCCAATAGGTCAATTCTTTCGAAAGTTATCGTGCTCATAGACAGACAGACATACATACATACAGACAGACAGACAGACATACAGTCACATTCGTAAAAACCTGTTTTTTGGGTTCAAGGGATCTCAAAACGTGGACATTTGACAAAAACCGGGGGGTCAAATTTTACACAAATCTAACACCTTCTCTGAATGAGAATGTAAAAAGAGAATATAAAAAAATATTGCAATAATATTATTCTAGTGTTTGAGATTGCACCATTTTAAGCTTTTCTTTTGAAATTGCCTAATATTTGCATCTGAAATTATTATATTTCAAACTGACTATCAAGGCTTTATAAAGAAGTTTTCAAAGGCTTAACACCGAAATTGTCGTGATATTAGTAATATTTGAAGAAGAAAAAACATTAGTTTCAAGGCCTTCACAAGTTCGCATTAAAAATATAACTTTAAATTGAAATTATATAAATTTTGAAGATGATAAACGTGTTATTGATAAGTATTATATTAGGTAGTTTCAAGTGACATTTGAAGTGATTCGATAGATTTTTTGACTAAAAAGTGTGATTTCTGTCAAAAAATCTATGTCATTTTCAGAGTTTAAAATTGTAGAATTTAAAATTTACAAAATATATTGCCAACCTTTAAAAATTAATAATTTCACTAAATACTTCAAAAATGGTATGCTTTCTAATGGGAAATTTTCAAAATCCGATAATCCAAAATAAAAAAGTGTGCAATGGAAAATTAACTAGTTTCAAAATGAAATTATTGTGCCATACTTCATGGTTGAAATTTCAACTGTTTTGAATTTTCGTCTGCTTCTTCTTTTTCCTTTAAAAATTATTTTCTTTCTGTCGAAATTTCACCTTTTTTGCCTAAAAATGCAATTTCTGGCTAAGAATTATTCTGCTTCCGTTGAAAATTAGGTATTTTGTTAAAAAATCAATAGTTTTGTAGAAAGTTCGTATTTTCGGCTAGAAAATTCAACAAATTGGTAAAAAAATTAACTATATGGTTGACAATTTATATATTTTGTTTAAAATTTGTCCATTTTGGTAGAATATTAATTTTTGTGTTGGTTAAAATACAACTGTTTGATGGAAAATTAATATCTTTTGGTCGAGGACCGACCGAAAGGAACGTTATAAACGATTATTCATTATTGTCTTTTAATCTTCTGCCATTCCTTTCAAGTTTAAACATAGACACTTTCTTATAATAGCGATCATGTACACAATTTATTCAAAAATAATCTCATTACAATATTATAAATATTTGTCATCCTGGATCGAAAAATAACAAATTTTTCGTTGCAAAACCTGTAATTTCCTGTAGCTGTACTTTTTTGTACATTCTTGTAGGAAATTAAAACTACAAGAAAATACAAACAAAGTACAAAATTTTAGTTTTTTGTACTTTTTTTGTAAAAATTTTTCCACCGGATAACTTTTAAAAGACTAATCGGATTGGATTGTGTTTTGGAACACAGTGTCAAGAACCAAAAAGAAAGACCGAGTTTGTTAGCCAGCTATTTTGGATAGAAATTTAAAAAGTTGAAGCATTTTCAAATTTTTTAGACTATTTTTTTCAAAATTCAGAAATTCCACAAACGGCCATCCTCAAAAATTCAAAAAATGTATCTCCGCGACTTTTTTTGATTAAAAGAAAATTAAAAAAGTTATAGCATTTTCAAAATCAAAAAAAAAGCGAAAATTAACATTTTAAGCGAAACAAAGCATGATATATAAAAAGTCAAGAGTAGAAAAACGTTTCTTTTTGAACACCCTGCAATATTGTCAAAATACGTGAACTTTCAACATAGTAGTTGAATTTTCAACAATAAAAAATATTTTTCAACAAAATAGTAAAATTTTCGACAAAAAGGATATATTTTTAATCGAGAATCTTAATTTTCTGCAAAACAAAAAAATTAACAATATGCATGAATTTCAACTGAGAAGCAAAAATTTTCACAAAATGAAATAGTTAATTTTCAGTTATAACAATTACTTCTCAACCAAATAAAGAGAATTTTCAAGTAAATAATTCAATTTTCCACAAAACTATTTTTATCTAAAATCAAGAATCTTTAACCAGAAAAATGAATTACTATCAAACTAATTCAACTTTCAACCAAGTAGTTAAATTTCAATTACAAAAGATTTATTTTCAACTAAAAAACGAACAGATAAATTTTTATTTGAAAAATTAATTCCCAATAAAAAAAGAAAATTTAGTAATATAGTTCAATTTTTATCAAAATAAATGATTTTCTACCAAAATAGTAGCATTTTTGACCCAAAAAGACGAATTATCATCAAATTGTTGAATTTTTATCGAAGAAGATTAATTTTTTACCGAAAGAGGCCAATTTACAACAGAATACATAAATTTTCAACGACGTAGTGAAAGGTTCAACCAGAAAAAAAAATATGTTTCAACAAAATAGTTAAATTTTTGACAAAATAGATGAATTTTCAATCAATAATCTTAATTTTCAGCCATGAAGAAAAATAAAATTCTAACAAATACATTAATTTTTATTAGGAAAGACAAATTTTATCAAAATGAAATAGTTAAATTTTCAGTTAAAAAAGTTACATCTTAAGCAAACAAAAAATAATTACAAGATAATAGTTACATTTTCAACAACCCCATTTATATTAAAGTTCAACTAAATTCAACTAACAACCAAATTTGTTAATTTTCAGTAAAAAAAATTAGTTTACAAGAAAAAATAGAATATCCAACAATATAGTTAAATTTTTAACAAAAGGAATGATTTTCTACGAAAATTGTTGTTAACTATGTTACTTGCAGATGGTTTTTTTGTAATAAACTGCAATTTCTTAGCATATTTCTAAGAGAATATTATCGACAATGGTAATAATTTGTTTAAACAATCATTTTCGTTAACAATAATTAGGTATTGGTAATTGTTTAAACCTTTTATAGTATTATCTAGTTACCATTATAAAGTAGTATTTTACGCAATAGAAACAATTTGCATTAAAAAAAAAATCAAAAAAATTATAATTAGAGCCAAAAATTCGTCAAATTCATTTTTTCACTTATGGGGTTTTTTCGGGACCCTATCGAACAGACTCAAGGGGTTTGATATTTGAAAAGTCATATTTCATTCGTATGCTATGGCTATTTGTGAATAGAAATGTTGAGCTTTAATTTAATTCACCCAATGTTGAAGATTCTGAATAAAATGAACAAAAACGTATTTTTTTCTTATGGGAAATACGTTTTAAACTTTATGGGACTTGAGCTATATCTAAATATTATATTTTTTTCAAAACAACAAAAATTGATCAGAAGGAATCTGCATTATCATCGGAGTTGGTAACGATCGATCATATGTATACAACTTTCACGAACCGTGATACTGGAAATCAACAATATCGATCTAAGGTAACTCCTTAAATAACAAAAATTCTTACAATCCTTTCAGACTGGATGAGGTTTGAAAATTTATTAACTAAAATTTTTTAATTTATGAAAAAAGACCTTTCTCCTTCGCTCTGGTAGAAAGATTTTTTTTCCGAAATAAAACATTTTAATTTGTAAATTTTCAAACTCCATCTAGTCTGAAATGACAATAAGAATTACAGTTATTTAAGGAGTTACCATAGATCAATATTGTTGATTTCCAGTTTCACAGTTCGTGAAAGTAATCTACATATGATCGATCGTTACCAACTCCGATGATAATACAGATTCCTTCTAATTTAACTTGTATTCAAAACATATATCCTTGCTTTAAAAAAATGTATATCTGGAAAAAGTATCTGTCTTCGATCTCTCTAGTAGCTCAGTGGTAAAAGCACTCGACTGGCAATCTCAAAATGTCAGGTTCGATTCCTACCGGAGCGAAGGAGAAAGATCTTTTTTCAGAAATAACAAATTTTAATTTATAAATTTTCAAACTCTATCTAGTCTGAAATGTCATTAAGAATTTCTGTTATTTAAGATGCTAACTCAGAATAATATTGTTGATTTTTAGTTGCACAGTTCGTGAAAGTTATCTACATATGATCGATCGTTACCAGCTCTGATGATAATACAGATTCCTTCTAATTTAACTTGTATTCAAAACATATATCCTTGCTTTAAAAAAGGCATATCTGGAAAAAGTATCTGTCTTCGATCTCTCTAGTAGCTCAGTGGTAAAAGCACTCGACTGGCAATCTCAAAATGGTTGTCTCGAACCTAAACTACTAGATCTGGATCTATCAAGCAGTTCTCGATTCGACGGCCTACCTCGAGTCCTTCTGCCAGCCGGTCCCCTTCCCTCTCTCCCCGCCCCAAGTTCCGTGGCGTAGTAAACTGCACCTCGCCATCATCATCGGTACTATCTCCGACATCACCCTTCCTCTTCCCTGTTTCGTCAATCTCCGTGAGCTCATCAGCACCAGGGTTGTTTTCTACCTGCTGCTGCTCTCTGCTGGACCCCACTGCGCTCCTCGCAACAAACATGCTGGCCTAGTGCCTACCTTACCGATCTACTGTCCTCTATCTTCCCTCTCTTTTCCGTCCTCGGCAACTAACCTCCAAATTAGCACTTTTGACTTCCCTCTGAACCCTTTCAACCTTACAGGAAAGCTCCCCCACACTACCACACACACCCTTCACTACACTCACCTCCCTTACCACCTTTCACATCAATCGCACCTCCACATCCGTCGCCAAAAAGAAAAAAGATAGCACAGAAAAAACACGCGTACTTTACCATTCGGTACCGGAAAGGGAAGCCAGATTTTATACATTAAAATATTAATTGTTTCTTTGTTTATAATTTAATAATGAACTATAAAAAATTATATTTTTACAACTATCTTTTATTCTTAATAATTAAAAATATATATATAGTTCCTATATGCAATATTCCTAATATTATAAATTTTATTAATTAAATTAAATATTATTATTTTTCACGATTATATATATATATATTATTTTTAACATTTTTATTATGTCATAATGATTTATTGATGAATATTTATAAATCCTAATGTAAAATTTTAATAATATTTGATAAAAATCTTTTATTGCCATAAAAGCTGATTAAATTATTTATCATTATTGCAATAAAAAATTTTCAAATGAAAAATCTTCAAAAGTAGCAATTTTATTATTTAATCTTATTTGACATTTTCCACATGTTCTTGGAATTTTTGACTCGTCTGTAAAAATTTTTTTTCCCCTCGGTTCGCTGCAACAATGCGGCGTAAAATCGCGTTGCATTTCTTCATTTTTCTTGAAATTTAGCAGAGTTTACTCAATATTCATTTTCGTATATCGCATTTATAAAATTTATTCACGTAATTTCCTTCTACAAGTAATTTTATTAGTTAATTTATTAAAATAAAGACTTAATTTTAATTTCATGAAATATAGATAGATTTCATATAATTTAACGTGATTTAATATTACTTTGTGGATTTTAAATATTTAATTTAAGACAACTGAGGTATTTTGTACAGCTTCTTGTACTTGAATAAATTTTAAATACTTTGTTTCAATTTACAACGAATTTTTATTAAATTCTTCTTCATTAATTTGATTGTTTTTAATTTTTTAATTTAGTTTAATTCTTTGAAATGACTTTAGACAAATTAAATAGAATTTGATGAAATTTCTAATAATTTAATGTTACTGTAAAAGACTTCAAGATGAATGAAAGCAAAACTTTTTTAAAATTTACTTCATTGAATAAAATTGAGTGAATTCAGAAATCACTTGAAATCTTTTAAATAGTACAAAATCCTTCACTTCATATGAATAAATTCTTTGAAATGTATTCAAATATTATAAAATCCCGTTAAATTACATGAAATCTGATGATACTTCCTGAAATACTTGAAAATTTAGCAAAATGCTTTGAGAGCTTTAAAAACCGCATAAAATCATTGAAATCCTAAGAAATATTATAGATTCCCTTAAAATCTTTTTAAATATTCTATAACCTTACATGTCCTATAAACTTTTTCCATATCTTGCAAAATTCGAGGAAATTCTTTAAAAACCCCATGTAAATTTTTGTAAATCCTTCAAAATAATTAAAATCCTTTGAAATTCCTTGAAATTGTATAAATCTTTTGAAAATTCCTTGATATATTTTAAAATACCCTAAAATATTCCAAATTCCTTCAAATCCCTTACAACTATTGACATAAATGAATAAAATGTTGTTAATATTTATAAATTTCCTATAACGAATGATTAAATAAAATTTCGATATCTAACAAAAAAGAAATATAAAGTATTTTTTATTAATAATAATTCTCAACTTTGATATCAACTTTCCAATTTTTGAATTTAAAAATGTATATTTATTACATTTTACTTAATATTTAAAATTCATTACAATATTATTAATCATTCTATAATTTCATTATAAACAAAAATTTTTTATAGTGTAACAATGTCTCTGATTTCCTAAACAAACTTTAATCGAATCAAATGAACGGCCTCTTGATAAAGCAACATATAACTGTCCGTGATTAAAAACATCTTTCCTTAAATCTACTGCAATCTTGTTGAATGTCTGTCCTTGAGATTTGTTTATTGTCATTGCGAATGCTAATTTAACTGGAAATTGCCTTCTATATATATATATATATATATATATATATTTATACTTATAGCTTTTATGGCAGTGACCAACGGGATGCATTTGCTAAGAGTCACTATTTTTTCAGATGAGACTGTCATTGTGATTTGCGAAAGCGGGCTTAGAAAATCTCTTACTTCTGTTGAGCATTCCAGTTCGTCACCAGTTAGCATGCTAGGAAGCTTCGTCTTAGTGCCTCTCTCTCTCTCTCTCTCTGCAGTTTTAACAGGACCCTGGTAATAAAATCGGCTAACAGAAGAAGGCGCTGTAGCATCTCGTCACACGAATTCCATCTAGTGCGGACTTCCTGGATCAATTTAAGGCACTCATGGCCAAGTTTCCCCGCTTCTTTTTGAAGTTTTTATTATTCTGAAGTAGCAACTTCACTTTTTCGAAAAAATCGAACGATTTTCTTAACTCTCATAATGAGGTTTTTCGAGAGCTTTTCATTATCATTCTCCGGTATCTCCATTTCAATCACGTGATCTTCAAATTCAGTGTCCTAAATTTCTTCGTCATTTTCGGGAACTTCAGTGATTTATAGTTTAGTTCAAGTAAGCGTTAGTCTCTATTTTCAACAATAATTATAAACGCCAATAAAGGAAATTCAATCGAAATGTACTATTTTTACAGTTTACAATATTTACTTATGTCAACGTTGAAAATGTAATGTTCGTTTTGTAGAATTATTATTGGTACTCTGTGAATAGTGGATTCGTATGTAATCATTAAGACATTGTTTTCTTCACTTTTAATTAGTACTTATTAATTTATTTGATATTTAATATGCTACAAAATATTTTTCTGAGATAAACATATGCAAGAAACGTATTTTAATAATTAAAATAAATTAAATTTGTATTTTTCACATGCATTTAAATAATTGTCGGCCTAAAAATACAGCCAGCGTTGCCACTCGGCCGTTGTCAAATCTCATGTCACATTTATTCTACAGGTCTTTATAGGGCAGCCACCCTTCTGCTTTAAAGTAATGGAAAATGCAATAGTTTAATAAATAAATAATAATAATAATTGTTTACCTGTTTGTCCGGGACATCCACTAGACGTGGACCCAGAGCAGCATCTTCACTATTAGTGATCGTTCCAAGTTGCTTCCTCTTTTTTGCGTTCTTTATTTCAATTTTGTGAGCAACTCGTAGATGGTTGGCGAGCGTCGTTGTACTTTTGTTGGAGGCAAGTTCTCTCTTGCACTCACTACACCACACTTTTGATTCCTCACTTATTTTTGTAAAGTAAAACCAAACGGGACTAGGATCCATGTCTGAGCTTTTATTTACGAAACACTAAACGCACACAGTAAAATTACAATTCTAAAACACATATCTATCGGGAATTAGAAATCAAGTGACTTAAACATTTCAAGTGGTCTCTTTTATCTTAGTCCATAGAAATTCAGTGAGACAATTGGCCGGAGAAAGCCCCCACTCTATCAGCAATGACCAGTACCAGTAAGTCATATCCCACTCAGACAACAGCGACCAATGATAAGTCGGTGCGGGATAACGTAAAACAGTGAACGGTGTTAATTTCATTTCAGTACATTCGATGAACTTGACGAATAGTTATTTTCAATAGTCTTAAATTCAAAATAAAGTACTCTCCTTTGATGAGATTACCTACTATATCTGAGGACATTTCAGAATCAATTTTTGAGACTGAATTTACAATCCAATTTCTCATTTAATTCATGTCGGCACTTCTTAAGGTCAACAATAATTTTTTTACGAGCGATAATTTTAAATAATTGACATGTATAAATCACAATTTTTTTCTTATTGAATATTAACAAACATTTAACTTCTAGGTTGCAGCAGAATTTACTTATTTTGCAATATATTTCATTCACATGTACGTATTAGTATTCTGAACAAAACAAGGGGTTTGATTGGCATATACAGGGAAAACTCGATAATTCGAAGTTCTTTTGGGCAGTAAAAAACTTCGAATTATCGAAAATAAAAGTATTAATGTTATAAACGTATGTAATACGTTTATACGTTTGAGAGAAGCCCGCCGGCTCGCCCAGGAGCAAACTTGCACGCAATTGGTTGGCGCTATGTGTTCGAGCGCGTCATGCGCGGATGGATTTAGTGAGCCGTCTCGCACAGCAACAGCTGCAAAAAAAACTACAAACGTATTTTGGACTTGGCGCGCGGCGGTATTCAAACGTCGTCAGAAGAAGTCGAAAAGTCGAACGGACAAATTCGACTTCGAGTCGACTTCAATTGCCCAAAGTCGAGTGTAAAATTGACTTTGAGATGAGACTAGTATAAATCGATAGAACGTCGAAAAATATTAGACACTTATAGCGGCTTTCTTGTAATTGGGCCCTAGTTTTTTTAAAATGAATTTTTGAAAATCACGATTTTCGTGCTATACGAGACAAGCCGCAGATGTGACATGCCTCAGATGTGACATGCCGCAGATGTGACATGCCGCAGGTGTGACTTGCCGCAGATGTGACATGCCGCAGGTGTGACTTGCCGCAGAGAGACTTGCCGCATATGAGATGATATGGACCCAATAAAATGTAATAGAATATCGGTTGTTGGATTTATTCTTGGAAATAATAAAAGTCATTTTTTTTGTTTTTGATGTTGCTTATTGTTTAAAGTTATGACCAAATAAATGCAATATCAAAAAATTATAACTCTTCTGAATTTATTTTTTTTTAAATTGAACAATTTTAAATTCATAAATTTTTGAAACATTTATTAATGTAAATTTGAACATTGGAAGTCCTTTAATGTATGGGTCATTATTTCTCAACTGCAATATGTTTTTTCATTTAAGCATTTCAAGCGACACCTATTTAATATCACATCAAATTTAATATTCAATTTTGATTGATTTTGATCTGGAATTATTTCGCGTTTAAAAAGTTTAATTTTTTTCAGTTTTTTCTGGATTAAAAGAAGAAAATTTTTTATTCTTAATATTTGATTTGTGAAGTGTCTATTTGTACATCTGGCTGAACGAGTATACATTAGTGGAATGATAGGTGAAAATTTTGTCCACCACCCTCCACCATGTAATCCCATTCCAGGTGTACCAATCATTTTGCAAGATTGCCTTTATATTGAGTTGGAGAAAGAGGACATTTTTATTATACTTCTTTCTGAAATGGGGGCGGAGTTTTTCATTTTTAACATTTTAATTAATATTTCTATTGATTTGAAGCGATGCAGATACTTTATTTTCAACATTTTTCTTATGATGGAAGAGAATAATGTTTTATTTTCAATATTTTCTGAATCAGAAGAGAAAACATTTTTTATTCAATTGGAAGGGAGGAAGTTTCGATATATAGATTATTTCTGAATTGGAAAAGGGAACTTTTGTTTTCAATTTATGTCTGTATTTATATAGGGAAGTTTTGTATTTTAAAAATTTGTATGCAGTAAAAGGGGGAAAAACTCTGTAAGTTTCACATTTTTCCTAGAATAAAAAGGGGAGAATTTTTTATTTTATATTTTTTTTCGGAATTGGAATAGGGATATTCTTAATTATTATCATATTCATTTGGTAGCAAGGGAGGCGATTTTGGCTTTTAAATTTTTTCAGAGCTGGGCGAGGGAATTTTTCATTTTTCAACATTCTTAGGGAGTTAAATGGGGTCAAATTTTGGATCTTAAAAAAATGGCTTGGGATGAAAAAGATGATTTTTGTAGTTTAATTTTTTTGTGAAGTTTTGAGTTGGAAATATTCAATGGATATATTTATCATGTTTAAAATTCCGAAAAAAAGTATTGGGAAGTGTACACAATCTCCATTAATTATACGCATAGTTTAAGAAACACATTTGACATTCCAAAATAAAGATAAAAAATAAATTAAACTTTTTTCGAAATTAGGTTTTTCTTACGTTAATTTTTTGTCTGAAAAAAGCTTTGTTTTTTTCAAATACCTGTAACGTTCCTGATTAGGAATTCAAAAAATGTAAACCTTCAAAGTTTAACAATTCTAAAAACGTTTAAAATTATGTGATTTCGAATTGGAAGCTTTAAAAATGAATGAATTGAAACTTTAAAAGTTAAAAATTATACAATTCCAAACTTCATTTCAAATTGATATTTCTGAATAAGGTTTTTGAAGGTAAGTATTAAAAATTAATAATTTTGACATTTTTTATCACGCTCCTTGAAGTATAAAGCATTTTCAGGCAAGGGGATCAACTTCATGTAGAAAACAAATATTCTAAGATGTCAAACCGACGTATACTAATAAACTGTCTCATTAAACTAAAAGGAGAAGTAGCGAGACGAAAAACGAGTGGAAAGCCAGCAAAATATACGTTTTTCAGTGTGGACAGTAATAATGAATCGTAGATTATTATACTGGGTGTTTTTTTTTTAATTAAGGCATCGAAATATCTAAAAAAATACGCATCCTATGAAAAAAATATCCGCAATAAAAACTTTTTATTTTTGAGGGAGAAAAGCGACTTTGAACTAATCCCCCCCAGCCCCGGGAGGCAGGAGAATGATTTTTTTTTTCGTGAATCAAAAAGAAATTTTCGAATAAAACTTACGTATTTCATAAAGGAGAATCTGAATTGGTGATAAAAAACTGGGGTTCCCATTTGAAATTACAAAGTTATCCCCCCCCTCGCCCTACCTCCTGGGGGTGGGGGGTAAATTTGTTCGAAGTCGCTTTTCCCCCTCGAATATAACAAGTTTTTATTACGGATATTTAGCGCGCGGCTCGCTTTGATCGCAATTTTGAGCGCGCCTAGGGCGCGCGACTGTTGGTTCTCGCGCTTCGCGCTCGATAATATATTTATCTCGCGCGGGCATTCTTCCTCAGATGTTATGAGGGAATTGCACAGCTCCTTGAAGCTATTCATGTTCTTTGAGTCTTCTTTCACAGGATGTTGGACTTCGTAGACTCCTGTCCAAAATGCTTCGACCTCTTCTATTTTGGGCGGATGTTGGTTTTCTCTGACCCATCTCTCCCTCTGCTCTAGACTTCTCCTAGCGTCAGATAGTAGTCAGCAGCTTTGACTAGTTCAGTGTGTGATAACGGATCCACAGTTCGCGCGTGAACTGTCGAACTTTGTCGGTGAAATTCCTGTTAGATATTATGTAGTCAATCACACACTAAATGCGGTATGCGTAGTCTGTCGCCCAGCCTATCTTTGTGGTGAGTTGATGCATTTGTCTTTTGGTCTTATGATCAGCCGTTGGTTTTGTTTTACGTTTTGCATCCGCCAATGCTCTCGATGTATTATACACGCTACAATTGATAGACCAAAGGTCAGATTGTTCTAAAAAAATCTTCACGAAGCTCTTCATCCCGTTAAGCCAGATCTTTGGGCTTGAGAGAAATCTGGATGTTGATGTTACTCCGTATCCTAAAACTTCGCTCTTCCTCTATTAGATGCCTGCTCGCAGTTGGTCTCAGTGTTGCCTATCTTTCTCTGCCGCCGGCTTGTTCTGGCTGCAGTAGAGTAGGCGCTACGCTTACATATCCTCTTAACTGGAGGTTTTCGGCATGGTTTCGCAGACATTGATACGAAAAGTCCGAGAGCTCTACATGTTTCTCGCACCACAGATTATGCAGTCGTGCCATGTAACCTTCTCGTTCAGGGGTCATACTGGCATCGTAGCATTCCAGCAGGTCGTCATTGAGTCAAGCCCTCCACCTAAAAGCCACGATATTCCTCCGATCCGTCGCATTGACTCCATCTTGATTTGCTCCACCAACTGTAGGGTGATCGGCATTGTTGTCCGACCCATTGTAGGGAGCCCTGCGCGTTCGATTGTTTTGAACCGCACTTACTACAACTATTTTTAGCTTTATCATTGTTGTTCCTGCGAGATGCTAGGGAATGCGGTTTGTCCATCCTTGTAGAGCCCCGCATGCAAGGATAAGTCTGCACACTCTGAAAGGTCGCCCGGTATCCCAAAATCACCGTTAGAGACACCTCACCAAGGTACCATTCAGCTTTCAGCATCGTTTTGAAAGCTGAATGGTACCTGGGTGACCCCTGGACATTGTCCGCGACTGCTTATTAATGAGTGTAACCATATTCAGCAGAATTCATTGAAACAGGGACCCTCTATCCGCCACCCGAGGACGCGTCCGGTGGCTTTGTTATGGGCCCTTTGGTTTGAATCCAGAGGAATTGAAACCGAATATATATATATATATATATAATTCACAAGAATAAAAGGGCTCAAGCATGAATTATCACTGTAAAAACTATGGTTCCATTTCAATTGAGCATCATTTTTTATTATCCCGTTATAATACCAAATTGTTTTGTTTTAGAGCCATCGTTCTTACTATTTTACTTTGCTATCTTCAGATTGAAAAGTGGTACGTACTATCGGACTAAAATAATGCATAGGGAGTATTGTTTTAATTGCTTGCAATGTCATGCTTAATGGGCATAATTTGTCAAGTGTACCCACCTCGAAAATGAAAGTTGTCCGATCGGGCTAAGAATTAGTCCAATTGAAGTCCTATTAGATATTACTCCTCACACTGAAAATTAATTAATTTTGATAATTATTTATTAAAGTGGAGGGTGTACAATTTTTGGATTTTTCAAGCAAAGCCTTACTTTCAAACATTTAACTTTTTTCCTATTGCTTTGAACAAAATTTCACTTCAAATGTTTTTGATAGATTTTTTCACAAAATTTTTGGCGGTGGTAACGATTTTTGGAGAAAGTCAAAATGTGACCCTAATTTTTGTAATCAAAAATGAATTTGACTTTTTTTCAAATTTCGACACTTTTTTTTTCTTCAAAATATTTTTAAAAGAAAGCTGAGATTCTTTCCTATAAGATGCCCAATTTTCAGAGTGGCAAATTGATTCATCTTTGAGTAATAGAACGATACGTAAACAAGATGCCATGATAGAGCTAGATATTATATGGTAATATTATGTGTCTTTCTTTTCGATTTTCTGTCTATGGTTTCAACAGTTCTTTTCTTTTCAGACCTCTCTTGCGATTTCTTTTTTTTTGCCATTCAAAAAGATGTTGTGTTTCTCAGAGGACGAAAACATTTTGAGTTGAAGTTTTTTACCTTGAGGTATCGTAACAGCTTTGTCAAATCTGGCTCTCAGTCACTCGGTGGCTAAGGCATGATTTTCTTTGCTGCTGAAAAAAAGTTCGGTTTCCTTACAGTTACTCTTTGCCCACTGAAACAAAACATGGGGAGTGAATATGTGATGTTTCGGAGAACATTTGGACTTTGGATTGGATAAATGTGCCAAAATTCATCTGAAGAAAGGAAAGATTGTTGGCGTTCCCAAGGACCCTGAGTATATCTACAGACATAATGCGGCCCTAAGAGTGCTTTATAACCATCTTTGTCGCTCTTACGGTCCAAAACGAGAAGTGCCAAATTTTCTGGAAATACGATTTTCGGACAGCAGTCTCCGTTGCACACTTGAGGCCTGACATTGTTCTCCAAGACTTCGTGAAACGAACCATATTCGTGATCGAATTCTCGGCTGCGGTCGATTACAACATCACTGCCAAGGAGAAGGAAAAGGTAGTCGCGTGACTGTACCCAAAATATTCGGTTAAAGTAGTTGTCCTTGTGATCAGTGCTCTCGGAGGTGCGAAACTGTTACTGGTTTGTAACCCTAAAGCCATTCGTGCGTGCCAAAAATATGCTAAGGCACTTGCGAGATGGATGCAGAAAGCTGTTATCCTTGGGTCGCTTTATGTACTCGAGGTACACGAGGGTTTCGCCGGCCTGTTGTCCTAATTTCATCATGTCACCCATCTCTCGGTCGCGAGGCGTGGCCATAAGTGTGATTTACCGCGGTTCTACTGGGAGCCAATGTCATTTTGATATAACAGTTGCTCCCAGTTGAACTCCGCGGCGGTTGTTTAACCTATTGTTAATATATAATCAAAAAATAAGGTTAACAACCACCGCAGGGTCCCACCGGGAGCAACTGCCATAAAAAAAATGACACGGGCTCCCAGTTGGACCGCGGTAAATCACACTCATGGCCACGTCTCACAACTGTGAGACGGGTGGTGAAAGGACACGACGAAATCACAACGACAGGCCGGCGAAACCCTCGTGTGTCTTGAGGACCCTAGCTGCTCGTGGGAACAACAATGATAACACCAAACATAGTTGTAATAAGTGCGGTTAAAAACAATCGAATGCGCAGGGCTCCCGACAATGGGTCGGCTAATAATGCCGACTATCCTAGAGTTGGGGGAACGAATCAAGACGGAGTCAATGTGATTGACCAGCACAATCTCATTACTTTTAAGTGGACAGATCGACTCAGGTACATCAACATTCAGGTTTCTCTCAAGCCCAAAGATCTGACTGAACTGGATGACGAACTTCGTGGAGATTTTCCGAAGAACCTGACCTATGGACTGTCAGTAGTATGTATAATGCAGCGAGAGCTTCGGCAGATGCAAACCGTAAAACAAAACCAACGGTTGATCATAAGATCAAAACTCAGCACAGAGATAGTCTGGGCAAGGCAGTACGCTTCCCGCATTCAGTGCATATTTTGGACAGAATACGAATACTATATAAGGCCAGGAGAAGTCTAGAGCGGAGAGAGAGGTGGGTCAGAGAAAATCAACAGTTTTGGTCTGACACATTTCGACTCTTCCAAGACCCTCCAGTTACTGTCGTCCACCCACCCACACAAGAGGAGGTCGAGGCATTTTGGAGAGAAGTCTTTGAAGTCCAGCATCCACTGAAAAAACACTCAAAGAATATAAATAGCTGCAAGGAGCTGTGCAGTGCCCTCATAACATCTGAGGAGAAATGCCCACCTATCGCCACCGAGGAGGTGAAAAACGTATTAAGAGGCATGAAGAACTATTCAGCTTCGGGGCAGATGGTATCCAGACGCACTGGTGGAAGAAGATTCCTTCAACCCACCAGCATCTGGCCAGAATTTTCACCTCATATCTAAATTCGGAAGAGCCCATTTTGGAGTAGTTGGTTGAAGGGCGCACAGTATTCCTTCTGAAGACGGGCAACTTACCTGACCCTAAAAATTACAGGCCGATAACTTGTCTAAACACACTGTATAAAATCTTCACAGCTATCCTAAATGATAGGATTGATCGGACAATTGGACCTGTGTGGCGAGAGATGTACGAACAAAGCGGCTCAAAGAAAGGCGTAGCACGATTTCGGGAGACCCTGCTCATCGATAGATGTGTCTGCAAAGACGCAGCATTCTATCAGGGTTACCTATCGATGGCCTGAATTGATTACCGGAAATATTTTGATTGAACCTCCCATAGTCTTATCATTTGTTTGTTGGAAAGCTTAAAGGTTCATCCACACATCGTGAGGTACATAGAGCGAGTATTGCCGCTTTGGAAAACCAGATTTACAATCTCATCTGGAAAACATCGTGTGATCACTAATAATGTACATTTCAGAGAGGTGTGTTTCAGGGTGACACCATGAGCCCTCTCCTCTTCTGCCTCACATTATTGCCGCTATCCTTCGCACTTCGCCATTCCGAAGGCTACCTCTGCGGCAAACCTCGAAATCGAAAGCATGAGGTCAGTCATGCATTTTACATGGATGATCTTAAGATCTATGCTAAAAATCAAGAGAAACTACATCTAGCTCTAGACATTGTCAAAGAGTCTTCTTGGCTTCGAGAAACGAACCATGTTCGTTATCGAATTTTCGGCACCAGCTGACAAAAACATCATAGCCAAGGAAAAGGAAAAGAAAGAGAGGTATATATATATATATATAATGTGTGCGCGCGTGTTTGTGTATATATGAGTGTGTGTGTACATATGAGTGTGTGTTTGCCTGTGTTTGTATGTGTAATATATTTTTATATTTCATTTCCATAACTTATCTTTCTACCGTGTGGACAATGTTAATACACCTACAGTTAGACTTGCAAAAGTATCAGCAAACGAAAACTGTGATATTAATATTTTCAATAATGCACGACAAAGAGACTGTGCTGAAATTTATCTTTTCAATCCCATTCATCGAAAATAAATGCAAAAATACCGAAATCGAATAATGAAGATTCTAGAAAATGTTAAAATTTGATGGTGAATAGTAAGTCGACCAGAAGGAACCCGACAGATATTTCCGAGAATATTTCGTATCTACGCGGCAGCGTAACGATACACCGAGTTGGGAATGTCTGATGTAGAAGAAAAGACCATATATTTGATAGCTGATGCAATTTTGAAGGAAGCAATTATTTTCGCAATAATTATGAAATAAGTTACAAATTTCCAGAAGATGTACCCTTCGTCACCCATCGGAAGTGTGGAAAACCTGAACAGAAAGTAATTATTACTGTTCATGACAACTGATTTGTTGTTGAAAAATGGAGTATTTCTCAACGGACTTTCTACACATTTGGGATTTTCAATCAGTACAGCGCACGAAAGTGTGTAGAAAAAGACGGTATTTTTTTCGTCTTAATCCGTGTGGAAAAATTACGTGGCAATGTAACATCATGCTAAAGTCCGTACAGTTTTTCTGAAGACTGTCTATTCACGCAATACTAGCCTGGAGCTACAGTTGCGTTGTCTAGTTTTGCTCCATGTTTGATTGAAACCTAACTGCTGTCTAGTCCCAGTCTTGGTGCTTTGTAGAACTTCGTTATGAATTGAAATGTATGAAGACTGTCCAGATTGTAGGTAGTTTCTAGGCAGAATCACGTGTTTGACTCAAACAAAAATTACAGAAGTGAATTCCGAAAATACCAATGTTTCAATAAACGATGTAGACAATTGCAAGACGTAATTGAATAAATGCTCAAGTAATAATGAAATGTACACTAGTACATATTTAAGATAATGAACAAGAATTATTGAAGGTGATTAAAATCCGAATACACGAAGTGTATTCTTGACAACGATTTTTGGTAAAGAATGTTTGAAAAAATTTTCTTTCAATTGAATTATATAGTAAAGTTATAATAAATTCAAAAAATTCAGATCTTAACACAAATGCGTCATTGAATTGATTTCAATAATTCATTGATTTCGTAAATCACAATGAAGCCAAACGTATTCATTATTTATAATAATAAACAATGATTATTTTGTAGCCAAATCGCAAGTAAAATCATACAAACTTTATTATTTTCAATGATTTATTCAAAATACACAGGGGGAAGACATGAAGCACTTTTAATATTTAAAAGTTGTTCATGTTTTATGTAAATAAATATTACTATGTAATGAATTTCAATTCGTATCTGACAGAAATGAGAAAAATGTTTACCGAAAGTTACATGAACATAATATGAAGTTGCACGAAAAGTTCGGAACGCGGCGTATGTACAAGATTCGCGGAAACTAATATTTGAATTTTTTAGTGTACAAAAACTGTTTTTGTTGTTTTCAATTAACTGCCAAATCTGTATATTAGACTTTTATATCTTAAAAAAAATTATGTTTTTTAATCGCTAATTATTTTTTTATCCAAAGGTCTAGTATGTCATGGTGCACTAGGCCACAGTAAGACATTTTTCAAAGTCTTTCAAATATTTCACAGTTACAGCAACGTTCCGTGGTAACGACTGAAAGAATTTATTTGCAGCAGACTCGCCGTCTAAGGCAGTCAATTCACGTCGTACAAGATCCAGCAGATGGGGTTGTTCTTTTGCTAGATGAATTTCAATTTGTTCCCTAGAAGGCGCTCTGCATTTGAAAATCTGGAACTGCAATGTGAACTTCAGGACTTGCTCGGCAAGAGCAGTCAGGCTCGGTCAACTCCCGTGTAAAGAAATGAGGAAATTTAACGCCATCTGCGATGGGCCAGGCAACTACAGACGCGTGCATGTGTTGGTCTTTATATATGTATATGTCGCTTCCTTACATGTGTTGAATACTAAAATAATTCAACAAAAAAAGATGAATAAAGATAAAATGAAGGAAATAAGAAACGAAAAATAGGAAATTAAAGATAATTATCATTCTGTTTCCCATTTTACGTGTCTCATTCACTTCATTTTGCCTTTATTTGAAGGATTGCAGTACAGAACTACATAACCAACAAAATCGCAATTTTTCACCTGAAAATAGGGGCGAAAGTAGCATATATTTCCCGTAACCCGTATTTGCGGGGTGAAAGTAAAATTTGCGGGGCGAGAGTAAAATTTGCGAGGCGAAAATTAATTTGACTTTTTTTTCTTTTTTTGGTCGAATGTGGCAATATTCAAAATCTGAGTTTCTCCGAGTCGATCAGAATTCGAACCGCGAACAAAGCTATAGAAAATGCATCGGACCAGCTTTTCCGGGCTAAAAGGTGGCCATGGTCGAGAGTGGAATAAAAAACTATATGTAACACGGAAAGAAAGTAGACTTTTCCCTCGGATAATTACTGCCCTCGCTTCGCTCGGGCAGTGAACTCTCCTACGAGGAACATCTGCTCCTTTCACCCCTTATTACATAATGTACTATTATTGCTTGTAGAAGCCATGTATTGACTCCGTACTCTTTCAGGACTTCCCAAAGTTTACTTCTATCCACCTTATCAAACGCTTTTTCTAGATCAACAAATGCACAGAAAACATTTTTATTTACTCTCAAACTGTTTTCTGTGATCTATCTCAAGCGAAATATCTGATCCGCGCATGGTCTTCCTGGCATAAATCTACATTGGACTTCCCATATCTTTTCTTCTGTTATCTTCATGACCCTATGTATAAGTATTTTTTAATATATTTTGCTTATACAGTACTTAGTAAGCTGATACCTCTGTAATTATCGCAGTTGTAATTTACCTCCCTTTCCCTTGTGCATTGGGACGATAATCGCCTTTTCCCAGTCATCTGGATTTTTTACTATCTCGATACATAAATTTATCAACTCGCACAGTCTGTGAGGTATATATATATAAATGCCACCGTATTGAAGTATTTCAGCATTCTTCAAGTTCTTGATTATATCCCTAACCTCAGATGTAGAGATTCTTTCATCCGGATTTTCCAACATTTGGTGTTCTATGTCCCAGTTTTGTGCTACAGTATAGTTTCACCTCCCAACAATTCCTTGAAATAGTCTCTCAAAACGTCTAGTATCCCGTCTGTATCATATACAATTTTATCCTTGCTATTTCTAATACCTACTAACTCTGTACTACTACTTCCTTTCATAATGATCATGGTCAATTTCCATAACAGTTTCTTGATTCCTTCAAAATAGATTTGTACTTTCTTCTCTTCTTCTGCTTTGATTTTACCCTTACTTTTCTTAATTCGTATTTTGACTTTCCTGTTATTGTCCCTATAATCATTTTCTAGTATATTTCTCTCGCCATCGCTAAGGCCTGTAATGTTCAACTTTCTTGTATACGCTTGCTTATTTTCGCTAATCGCTAGGTGGATTTCATCACTCAACCACGCATCACCAGACATACTTCCTACAACCGCAGTACCACACACTTCAGTCGCACTTCCAACAATAATTTTCCGGAGTAGATTTCATGTGCCCTCTATATTTTTATTGCGTATTGGCGCCTCCCAAATTACCCTATCTATTCCTTCGTTTATCTTATTCTGAAATTCTATTTGTACTTTCGCTTTCTGTGAATTCTCTATCTTGATTCGCGTCTGTTTCGGCTTCCTTGTCCTCTTTCCTCTCCATCCTTAACATAAGTTCATGTTTGAGACTAAGAGGTAATGATCCGTTTTACATTCAGAACCCTTCACAGAACTGTCCTATGCACGGTCCTGTGCTTCATCAAGCTCCACCATCGAAAATGCTCTCGACCAATCAGCTTTATCTAGAAAGAGACAGGTTTACCTCTCAAATGTTTTTTCTCTCCCTAAAGCCCAGTTCCGTGCTTCCCACAGCGTTATCGGTCCATTTCTATATGTCGATGTCCTGATCATTAAATTTTTTTTCTAAAATAATGCTAAACACAAATAAATCAAGGATAGTGAATATGTATGATAATAAAGAATAAATATTATATTATTTTCATTAATAATTTATACAATCTTCATTATTTTGAATTTTCTTTGTATAAAGAGAATGTAATATAATTTTTGTGAATTAAACTGCAGAACTCGAGACTCGGAAAAGTCCATTATTTATACATTAATGTTTATGGCATCTTCATGTAACTTGTGTCGGGGGTATTAAATTTGTACATAAAAATTGAATATTTATTCATACAAATTATATTTAGAATTATAAAAATATTTTGAATTCTTAACGTATAAATTCTAACTTATATTATTATTATATTGATATGATTGATGTCACTGATGATTTACTAACTTCTGTGTTTTGTGCACCGAGCCTAGTTTGACGCGGTGTTCTTCGAACCTGATTAAAAGTATATACAGGCAGAAATAGGTTAAAGACAGTAAAAACTTGTGAGATAAGGTACGGCATAAGAACGGCAATATATTTAATATAATAAACATGAGGTAAAGTACAAAATTCGATTTATAAATTGCGAAGCGTAAGCTGTTTTGATGAATAATTGGGCAGCAGTGTAACTAAGCATCTAAATCATTAGAGTGTACATATGTCAAGTAGTCGTTATCTAACAAATTATTGGCGTCAAGATTGTCCTTTTCAAAATTATTACATTTATTTTTATAATTTTTATAATTAATATGATTCTTATCTGATTTTCATAAATATGAGGTGATTCACATACAATTAAGCTTTGCTGAGGAAAATTATAAAATACGAATACAGAATATGGTAATTAACTGTGGTAATTAACTAATTGAATAATTCCATAATTATTTATTGATTTCAAAATTTTAATATATGTTCTACTATAAATAAAAATATACTTACAATTCAGTGATAAAATTATTCGAGTTTCTCAAGGTAAAATTGAGTTAAAAATAAATGTATCTAAAACAGATTCCTTCTTTATTTTATCGGGTTGTATTTTTTTAAATTTTCTAGCTAATAATCTCATTTTCAATCAAATTTATTGTAATCAAGGCAAAATAAATTTAAAACAAATGATATCCAGATGTTCCACAAACTCCATAATGTTTAACACGTATTTCCCATTAGCAAAAAGACGCTATTGTCAATTTTATTCCGAATCTTTCATATTAGGTGTATCGAGTTGACCGTTAACACTTCCCATAATAATAAGCCATAGAACCTGGATCATAAATAACTAAGTTAAGAAAAATGATTCGTTTAACAATATAATATTATTTACTCTCTTGAACTGATTTAGCGTCTTGTTCAGGACCCTATAAAACTGACTCATGAGGGTAAAATTCAAAAAGGAGTTTTTGATGCATATTATTTCGCTAATTGTAAAAGGGAATGTTGACAGCCAACTCTCTACACATAATTTTGACGATTCTGAAGAAAATGACCAAAAAAGTTTTATTTATTTCGGGAAACACGCGCTAAATTTCATGGAGATTGCGGAACATCAACATTAAATTTATCTCGAAACAACTGTGGAAAGATTTGGCGAGTATTGCAAACTTGAACTTCTCTCATTTCATTTTCGGTTATATTTACAACTTCTGGGTTGCGCTACTGTCGCAAGCTACGTAAGGACATTGAATTTATAAGATGCAATTAAAATTGGGTATAGTAGTGATTTTTCGATTGTTTTGAAGAGATTGTATCAAATAGTAAATATTAAGAAATAATATTTAACCGAAAAATGTGTTTCTGATGGAATTTTCACCATATATAGTGAAAAGACACGTCTTCTGTCAAAATTGGTTTTTCTATCTAAAAAACATTATTTTACTATATCATGAATGTTTCAAAACATTGTAAGCTCAAACAAACCTCGATTAATATATAAAGAGAAAGATTTAATTCCGAATGTGCAAAGAATGTGAGTAATAGACTTGAGTAATAGATTGAAATACAAACTCTTACCTAACTTCTTTGTAATTATTTTTGGTAGTAAATATTTCATGTTTGAATTAACATATATTTTCTTTGTGTTCATTTTTGCATTAAAGTAAGTTGATTTAAGCTTATAACTTATTAAAACTTACAGGATATAGGAAAATAATTGTTTTTTTTTTAGAAAAAAAATTTGAACTGTTGTTTCCTAATAATGCTCGTAAATTTGTAAACGAATTCAAAACTTGAAACAATTTTTTTTTCGATTTTATACTTTGTTGTTGCCATTTTTTAAAAGTTTTTAATATTCTCAGGTATTACTTTGTTTTATAAGAATACTCTTCAGTGTTTATGCAAATTGAAAATGTTTAGAAAGTGTATGAAGAGCGTACCTGCGAAAAAAATAGATAACTCATAGTTAAGTTAGTACTGAAAACTAGTAAGTAAAATCGTACGAATTTCGCATCAAGGTGAATAAGGAATAAGGCGGAAAAATTTATGTTTCATCTTTAAGTTTAAGTACTTTCTGGTTCTGAAATAAGTACAAATTCCGTAACAATAGAAAAACTTAGTTACCTTATAATATATTAAAAATTGTAGATATTCATATTTTATTATTATATTCACCAATAGAATTGAGGGAGACCACGAATGTGAAAAAAAATAAATAAACCATCCTCATTTTTGCCAAGTAGAAGGAAAACTGATCAATGCTCTAATGTCTATTGTGGTTAACAATGTAGTCTTCACTTCACGAACTATTGCCTTTAAGAATGCTCAAAAGATTGATCAAAAGAACAAGCTTGACGCGTATAATCCATGAGATAACGTGATATGCTGAGATAACACGAGTGCCGAATATAAATATAAATTTTGGAATTGCGTAAACGTTACCCCCCCCCTTGTTTTTTCTGGTGAAAAAGTATTGCTATAGATTTCATTTTTTAAACATTGTTTACATAATTATTATTTAACTTGGAATAGAGAATTGTTGACATGAAACGACAATTCTGAGAGGTAATCTCAGTTCTTATTACTATAAATCAATCGATAAAGGACTCTCCACTATTGACATAGTAGACCCTCATACTAGTCCAGATTTAGATAATCGAATTTTCGCTCCTAAAATATTCATATTGACATTGCCGGATAATCAAGTCGATTTTCTGAAATGATCGAATCGACCATCCGAGCTGATGGAATCAACTGTATTGAGATGATCCAAGCGGCCATTCGAGGTGACCAAGTCGACCTTTCACAATGACGAGGATGACCCTTTGAGAAAATCAAATCGACCATCTGAAACGATCGAGTCCTCTGTTTGAGACAGTCATATCGATCGTTTACCATGATCAGGTCAGCTATCTTGAGATGACCGAGTCGACCGTCCGAGATGAACGAGTCGACACTTTGAGATGATCGATTTGAACCTCTTGTTTCAATCTTCTAGAGATAGTCGCTTTAGCCATCTTGAAGGGCTGTCCTATAGTTGACCCTGCAATATGGCCTGTCTGCACATCTATATGGCCAAACCGACCTTCCATTTTTCTCCATGTAGTCTCTAAACCCACACCCAGTGCTATCGAAGCGCTTAAACGTTCCTGACAAAATCTCGGCCATCATTTTTACTAAAAAAGCCAGAATGAGCTCAGGAATATATTCATTTTTCTATTTTAGAGATGTTCTGAGCACGTGGGTTTAAAAATGTTTTATGTGCTAATTTAAAAACAAAATGTTATAAAATAAAATATTTTCTTTTTGGCTGGCCCGACTTTTAATGCGATATTTGGCCCTATTGTTCGCGTATTCTTATCAAGTTCAAGTAACTTACTGCGCCCGATGATCGGCACAACTCTGGTTTAAGATCAGGTCGACAGCCCCATAGACTTTATTGAAGTTTTTGAAGTTATACACAATTTCACTGCCCTTTGAAATAAACAATTGTCAATAATAATTTTAGAGGTCTCATAAAAGTTTAAAAAAAAGCCGAACATTGAAGCTTATTTTAAGACTCTTGCAAATTATAATGTTTCATATTTTTTTAACCCATTATTAGCCGATTTTTGTTCTGACATTATAATTGCAAATTTCTTGTTTTATATCACAGCGAGTTTATGTATAAAATAAAAAAAATTATTCCAGTTCATTTGACTGCCAACCAAACCCAGAGTCAGGCCGACCGTATCTTGGTGGACCTTTTAAAACAATTTACCAGAGTCTAACTGACTGTCGCCCCGACGTTAGAATGCAGTTGGACCGACGGTGGGGCGCACTAAGGTTACTTGGTGTAAGAAATTCAATTTGTATATTTGCGCCTTATCACACCGATATCACGTGATATACCAATCGCCGGCCAATTGGCTTATCGCTTTTGAAAATTTTCTACTTCACAAAATGTAATAAACGGAAAGTGCGGGAGATGTTATATAATCTTACGTGAAGAGTCATGGACTCGTTAATTTCGCTCTAAAACTTCGCCGAGTAGAATTCGCAAACTTCCGAGCAATAGCAATTTTATAATCATAAAAAATCTTTTGGTCAGAATTGCGCCACGATTAGTAAGGAACTGTGCCAACGCGTCTTTGCAGGTATATTAAGTGTATTGCGTGAATCGTAAATTTTCTTCATTGTGAACCTTTAGGCTGCAACGAAACGGTAAGGTCTCCTATCATGAATGATGCATTGGCTCATCTCAAGCGTGAGTGAATTTGGTATGTTTGAAAAATTCTAAAGATGCAAAAGTGTTAAAATAGTGACTTGTGTCTTATATTATTGTGTCTTATATTATATTTAAAAATAAGATGATGACTTATGCTATGATATCAACTTTCGAAATCTTGTATAGAATTCCCTCTTACTAATTAAAATATTATTACCTTACATTATTTTATTATAATTTTATTTCTCAAATTCTCTGTTCTCGCCATATCTTGAAATAAATTTCTTTCTGTCTTTTTGTATTTTTTAATAACCTAAATTTTTTGTTCTTAGAATATAGCTAAAATAACAATCTAAACGCGATATTGTAGTGTTTGACATTTACTTATAATAAATTGGCTCGCCAACGCACCACCACTTGTTGGCTCCCCGGCCGTTCAGTCCCCACTGAACTGCGACCGGCTCCTCACCAACACTTCGTGACGTTTACTCTAGAGATAATATCAACCCCTATTTGACGCATACACTACATCTCTTCCTTGTTATTTTAATTATTTCCAAATAAAAGACACCATTTTATGATAACAATAACTTATTTTAGATTCTTACAATAAATAAAACATAGAATTATTTTCTTTTTCCGATTTGTATATTCTTTTCTTCTTTCTTTCTTTTCCTGGTCTCTATCTCTAGCTTAAATATACTCCTTTTTACATTCTCATCATAATGAGAAGGTATTGGTTTTATGTGAAAAATGACTTTCGTGGATTCCATGAAATTTCGAATATTTTTTAATTTCTTCCAGACTACTAACAGTCGAATTTTTCCTAATACTGCGTAAAATCCTGTAAAATAAAAAAAGTCTTCAAACTTTTCTAGATTCTTTTTCAATATATTTTAAAGTTTAAACTGTAAGAATGGGCGGTGGGCAATTCCGCAATTTAGCACTTGGAAATTTATAAATATAATGTTATTCGACTTAAAAAGTTCAAATATAAAGAATAAATGTTTAAGTTTATGTGAAATTTTATTTGATGGAAAATTCGTCCAGTATATTTCACTCAAATCCACTGCAGTAGCTTTAATGCATTATTGCAATATTTTACTTAGCTTGGGCAATTTCGGAAGCCAAAATTTGGCCAGATTTAAAAACTTATTAAATAAAATCATAAATTTGGTTTATTTCTCAAACAATCGTATGTCTCGAAATTATCCTTAAATAATTTTGCACCCCCAGTGAAAAAGTAAGAATAGTTTCATTCCTAGCTCAATTAGAAAACTCAATAACAAACATCATACATTTTTTGATTGCATAATTAACTTTTTATTAAAGTTCATTAAAAATACTATTCTTATACAAAAAGAGCAGCATATAAAGGATTTTCATGGAGTCAAACTCGAAATTGTAAGTTTCTCAAATCTAACTTTAGAAATTTTGAAAAGGGACCAAAACAGAAAATAGCATTTGCTTGAGTGTCGACAAAAATTTAGAAACTGAATTCGGCGAATTTTAAAAATAATTATTCTTCCTTTCAAAAATAATACGTTTGATATTACCGGCTCCAGATGTTTTACTACTGGTATTTCTGTTTTCTTTTTGTTAACTTAAGCCTCACCCAAAATAGACTAATTTTCAAACAAAAAAAAAGGACTTATCAAAAAATGAGTTTAATTTTTAACCAAGGAAGATTTTTCAGTCAATGAAGAAAAAAAATTCTGCGGAAATGTCGAATTTTCAATCCAAAAATACGAAATTCCTGTAAAAAAAGTTTTATTTTCAACTCAAAGATATGAATTTGGAACAAAAAAGTTTAATTTTCAACACAAAAATATGAATTTTCTACCAAAAAAATTGAATTTTCAACTAAAAAAGATAAATTATGAAGCAAAAATTGAATGGTTGAATTTGCACTTCAACAATTTATTTTTAACTAAATAAAAAAAACGAATTTTCAACAGAATAGTAAAATTTTCAACGGAAGAAATTAATTTTTTACTAAAATGATGAGTCTTTAACCACAAAAATGTATTTTTAACAAAACAAAACAAAAATTTTATCCAACAGTTGACTTTTCAACCGAAAAGATTAATTTTCTAAGCAGAAAGATTATTTTTAACAAAATACATGAATTTTCACAACACTATTTAAAAATAAAGAATTTCTAACATAATAGTTACATTTTCAACCAAAGAAATGAATTCTTAACCAAACGTGGAATAGTTCAATTTTCGGTAAGAAAAAAATGAATTTTCAACAAAAAAAACGTAATTTTTATTAAAAACTGAAGAAATGTTTAGACAATTATTAATTTCGAAAAAATTTGAGTAATTTTTAGATATATTCAGAAGTTTTAAAAAGATTTCAAAATAATTTAAAACATAAAAAAGTTTCAAAACATTTAGAACAAAACGTAGATTTTGGAAGATTTTGAACACAAAATTTAGAAGCTTTCTAAGCATTTTGAAAGGTTTCAAAAGAATAACAAAATTCTATAAAAATTCATGTACCCAGATAATAACCAAGTTTGCATTAGGTTCCGGGAAAATTTTTAATTTATTTTTTCAAACAAATTTTTGAAAGAATATTTAAAAAATCTCAAAACAAATTTTAATGTGAAAATTAATGTTTCAAGCTTAAAATTGCATCAAAGTATATAATTTTAACAATTTATGAATTTTCTTCATTGATACTTCTGTTCAACATTTTGGCTGAGATTTTT
This sequence comes from Andricus grossulariae, assembly GCA_011634705.1. Lineage (NCBI taxonomy): Eukaryota > Metazoa > Arthropoda > Insecta > Hymenoptera > Cynipidae > Andricus > Andricus grossulariae. Next base: position 99,432,669 of record JAABKJ010075445.1, on the reverse strand, counting down.
TTCTTTATTGACTGAAAAATCTTTCTTGGTTAAAAATGCAACCCTTTTTTATGAAAATTACATTTTTTTTGTTTAAAAATTAATCTGTTTTGGTTGAAGCTTGAGTTAATGAAAAGAAAACAGAAGTGCAGGAGTAAAACGTCTGAAGCCGGTAATATGAAACATATTATTTTTGAAAGGAAGAATTATTTTCAAAATTTGTCGAATTTAGTTTTTAAATTTCTGTCGACACTTGAGCAAATGGAATTTTCTGTTTTGGTCCCTGTTTAAAATTTCTAAAGTTATATTTGAAAAACGGCACTTTTGAGTTTGACTCCAATAATCCTTTATATTCTGATTTTTATGTATTCGAATAGTATTTTTAATTAACTTTCATAAAAAATGTAGTCAAGAAATACAAAAATGTATGATGTTTCTTATTGAGTTTCTAAATTAAGTTAGCAATGAGACATTCATGCTTTTGGACTGGGAGTGAGATGACGAAACTGCGCAATTTAAAATAAGTGCGTGTAGGGGGTTTAAATTAAGTGAAATTTAAAATAAGCGGTCTGTAAAATAAACGGAAGTTTCCTGCAATTGGAAATTGTACAATTTTGAACAAGTTAAATTTTTAACGAGTCAGTTTTTAATGCTTCAATTACAAATTATACAACTTACAGCGTTTTTAATTTGATTAAAAAATTAATAAGAAAATTAATTTAAAACTCATCAGACAGGAATTTCCCGAAATTCAAAAATCTTAGTCTGTTCGACTTTGAATGCAGTGAATTTATAGTCACTTAGTAATAAAAGGCTTTAGTTTTGAAATTACTTCATTTTGAACAATTTGAATTTGAACAAAAAATTCAATTTTACATCCTGAAAATTTTTAAGTGCATTTCAAATTCAGAAACTGTGAACTATGTGGTTCAATGCAGCTTCCCCATATCTCAGGAGTGACAATGTTATTCTTTTAAATTCGAAATCTGATTTATGGAATCGTAGCCATCTTGAATAAATTCAAAACGAACTCATTCAATCCCACATTATTTCATATAATATCAAATAACATTTGAAGTGACTGGATATGTTTTTTTTTATACTAAAACTGAGAATTAACGAAATTCCCAGTCAGAAAATAAATTCAATATCATTTCCCGGATTTCTGGTCAAGTAACCACTCTGATTATTGAGGCATTGTAGGAAATTAAAAAAACAATGTTTTCTTTTATATCATACAACTGTTATTAAATAAAAATTTTAGATTTGCACGCAAACTGTTTTTCTCATTCTATCCTAATATACATTACTTCGGTCAAATATAAGAATCGTTATTTTTCCGAGAAAGAAACGAAATCCAATATTTTAAATATATTGCTATCCATACCCACTGCGAAATTGATCTATTACACCCTTTCCACTTTGTACACTATGCAATATAAATGGACTTTAAAGTTTTACACTTACACTTACCATTTCATCGACCACAAGAATAATTCAGAAAATTGAAAACCATTATTCTAAGCACAAGAATGTAAAAAAGTGTGAAAAGTAGTGAAAAGGATTTTAAATTCTTCGAGCGTCTTTTTCGATGCTTTCGTCGAGTTAATTAATTCTGGAAGTTTCAGAAGATTTCTAAGAGGAAAGGTGGAAAACTCACACGTATATTTGGCTATCTCTCTCTCTCTTCACATGCATATTCAGTAGCTTCCCGTGTCTTTCATAAACGGATTGCATGAATATAAAATAATAGATTCGAGTGGTGAGACTATGGGCGCATGTACACTAAGTACTACCATTATAAAAGTCTATACTTCCGTGTTACTCGGAAAGTTAATTCGAAAAACTTGTTGTAAATTTACTTTGGAAAATTACGAAATTGAAATATTTTATAAGAATAATTTCTATTTAAAAAGAACTTTTCAATATTCACTATTTACAATTCACTGATTATTTTATATTTGTAATTTAATTTTGATTTCAGGAGGTAGAAGAAATGTAGCTCTCAAAAAGAAATTGTAGAAGCAGTTTTTAAATTTTTCTTACAAATCTTTTGCATCAGCTACAAAGCACTGAATTTTCTGCAAATAATAGATACCATTTATTTAACTCGCGGATACATTCATTTTCAAAACAAACTGTTAAGATCTATAAATAAGAAACTATACTTTCTTTACACGCATTTTGCGGTTTTATTTATAGGCTATAAAATAAATATATTTATCCTTGCTTTTCGTCAAAATCCAATTCACCGACGTCAAACCCATCGGCTTCAATCGAAGTATTTTTGGGCCAATTCAAATATAGATAAATGCGAGATCCGTAATCCAAATACGCTATGTATACCGCCATGAGCATAGGAAATGAGAGTAAAATCAATTATCTATTTAATGCCTTCCGTTATATATGATCACGTCCATTCACTGCAGTTCTGGGATTTAAAATAACCAATTATCTCGATATATGTAAACTTCTCACGCTTATCCAATATTAAACTGCATGGAAAAAAGATATTTTTTTGCAACGACTCGTACTAAATATTAATTTTTAGTTTTAAAACTCCATAACCATAGACAAATTCTTCCCTTAAATATATAGTCTACCCGTGTAGAAATGCAAATGGGGGGCTGGTCGGGTACCCGACCAGTTGGCCCCACTTTAAGTCGGGGACTAGTTGGGACAACTGATAGGGTACCCGAACAGTTTCGTCACGGTGAATTAGTCGGGGGCTAGCCGGTTGACCCGACTTATCCTAGTCGGGGTCTAGTCGGGCACTACCCAGGTGAAAATATACCGCCGGCGTAGTACCACTATTGCTATACTCTGAAGATATAACAAAAAAGGTATTTAAAAAATAAATAATAATTGATTGCAAGTATTTGGTCTATAAATGTTAATGGCCCGATTGGCAAGAAACTATTGTCCACTCGACTGTCGAAGAATAATGCAAAATAACAATTGTAACACAAATCAGGTGATTAAGGAATATAAAATATTGAATATTCGTTTCGAATATTCAGACTTTTAGAAAAAAATTGTGTAGAAAAATTTGTTCTTTCTGTTGATTTACATCCTATTTGATTATTCATGACAGCGGAAAATTGTTATTATTCATATTTTAGCGAATAGTTCAATAATAACGCAAGGCAGAAAAAGGTGCCAGAGGAGTTTTTTGTAGAACTTTTTTTAGGAATAACTTTGATTATTCAACTTCTTTCATGCCTCTCTTCCTTTTGCAAAAATCGTGAATTTTCATTTTTCAGAAGAACAAAAATTCTTTCTCCTCTCCAAGACGCAGACACAAGATAAACTCTACTGAAATATATTCACCATATTAGTACCAATTTAAAAAAAAATCAAGAGAAAAAAAACGCTGGGGTTTTTGAGAAAATTAGGTTTGAATATTTTAAGAAAAACCGCCGCCATTTTGTCAATTTTTAACTTTTTCCTGCGGATTTCAAAAGAGGGCAAACAATTTTTTCAGAATCGGAAAGAAAGAAATTAATACATATGATAGCTAAAAAAAAAACACTTTTAACGAAAATGTTGACCATTTTTTGGTAAACCGTGTTTTCAATTTTTTAAATTCAAATACTCATAACTTTGTCAACAAAAATTTTCATGTAATCGGTGAAATACGTGTCGTCTAAAATCCTTTGAAAAATAACATATTTCGTGTTGAAATAATTCTGTGACTTGAGCTCGCACAGCCTGCCCGATTGGAAATGAATTTGGGTGATTTGGTGCACCACAATTATTCTTTGATATAACAATATATTAATCATTAATTTAATTACATAACTTACATTTAAATTACATTAGTTTACTGAATTAGTTACTTCCATTTCAAGTCAATTTAGAGGTAACACATCGCGGTAATAAATGACTCAAACCAGCACATAACTTGACATGCGATTTACACTGTTTTGTACAACAGCGCATGCGATTTAACGTCTGCGCCAAGTTACCCACCCATGGATTGTTCATTAATTAAATGTGGGCGTTCGCGTGAAAAGGGGCCGGTTCTGGTTTAGGAGATATTCGTGTTTTTCTAAGTTGAGGTCAAAATAGAGTGGGGGATAATACTGAGACCTATAGTGAATTAATCGGGACTATACTCATATCCATACAGTAACCGGAAGTAGGTATATTTCATGTTCAAAGAAAAAATATAACATGTGTGCTTATGGCACTTGCCAAGTTTAGATACGTTTTCCTCGAAAAAAGTTTTTTTGAAGTTCCAACTTCAAAAATTCCCCACTGACTCGTTTTTCAACATAGAGTTCATTTTGGGCCTAAAATGCTTAAAAGTTATCCGGCTATATGCCTCTATACGTAACTCCATGCCGACCACAAGGGCCTTTTTCATGAGGACACCCACAATTACTTTTCGACTAAAATACTCACTTATTTGACGTAAATCCTTTTACGGGCCCATAAGCTTAAAGGTCAAATATTATAAAAGTGTTTCATTAGTCAGGTTAATGTAAGATGTCAGTTATTCATCGATGAATTAAATTGCTCTAAAATTGAATAAAAGTTACCGACCAAAATCCTATTAACAATCTTGTAATAAAAATATTTTGAAAAATTGAATCATTGTGGACTTTGTATCAATTATATATTTTACAAGAATTCAAGAGATAGAACTATTTTCGTGAGCCTAATTATTATAGTTTTCTTTTTTGTAAATAAGTGTTTGCCAACTTAGCCTCCGCGCCAAATTAACCTCCTGCCCCCTAAGAAGTTCTGCTGTTGAGGTAAACGTCCCAGTTATTATGACGCCTAGTTTCTTGCTTTCTATCCAATTGTAATTAAGTGAGGTTCCATATGATGCTATAAAATGCTAAAAATTTAATGGGTTATATCATTAAATATTACTTTTAACATATTTATTCACAATATATTCAAATTATAACTAAACCTTATAAGTATTGGGACCATCACGATTGCTGGGACACTTTTCTGAATTTTATTCATTTTTATTAGGCCTTTATATTCTTTATAATTGTAACACAAACTGTGAAAACCATAAACAATTTCAAACCTCTGCCAAAGTTATTCATATTTAATTCGCGTTATATTCAGTCCTTCAAATTTTGTTCTTTATTCATAATGTGTCCCCTAAGGGTTTACATGACCTCCGTTTCTTACAAGACTATTTACAAACTTTATATCATCTTATCCTTACTATTTACAATTATTTACAACTATTCACATCAATTATTATATCTTTATCTCCTTACTTCTATATTAATATAACGCAATTTTACTATCGGAAGAGTGAGCGAGCGATCGAAAGCGAGAGAGTGAATTGGAGCAGCAGCAGCTGGAAAAAAAGTGGTATGCTTTGGGCGTTTTCTCCAATATAGAGGGTGCTTTCAGCAATACTCCTCCAAAAGTCATCAGTAGAGAGGCTCGGAGATGTGGCGTCCCGAACCAGCTTGTACGCTGGATAGGAAACATGCTAAGTCGAAGAGCACTCGAAACCAAATGGTGTGAGGGCCTAGTTAGGGGAATAGCTACGCGGGTGTGCCCACAGGGGGGTGTCCTGTCGCCCCTCCTGTGGTGTATTGTTGTGGACGGCCTCCTTTGAATGCTCAATAAGAAGGGGTTTTATACGTAGGGATATGCGGATGACTTTGTAACCCTAGTCAAAGGGGCTCATCTTGAGACGCTGATGGGTCTTATGAGGTCGGCGCTGCGCATTGTAGAGCTTTGATGCGATAGCTCAGGGCTCTCGTTAAATCCTGAAAAGACCAACCTCGTCATTTTCACGAAAAATGATAAAATTCCTAAAGTCGACGCTCCTGCATTTTGCGGTGGGAAGCTGACGTCTTCAGATTCGGCTAGATATCTGGGAGTAATCCTGGATAGCAAGGTGAACTGGACAAAGCACCTAGAGACCCAATGCAGGAAGTTTGTCATGTGTGGGGACCAGGGCCTAAAATGCTTTCATGGCTCTACTCTGCTGTCCTAGAACCCAAGCTCCTACATGCGACCGTGGTCTGGTGGCCACATGCAGAACTAAAAACAATGCAGGAGGCTGCGAAGATTACAAACGCTAGCATTTAGGGGTTTGACTGGAGCAATGAGGACCACGCTTAAAGCGGCGATAGGATTCATGCTCTGTGAAGAACCCCTACATGTTGTGATAACCGCAAGAGCGGCACACGTGATGGTCCACCTGGCAAGAGCAAATAGATGGACTCGGGGGACTAGGCACACTAGGCTCCCGAGTGATATCAGTGCATTGCCGATTCTACAGATGAGGCAAGATAAAATAGCAAAAAGCTTCAACTTTGCCAAAGCTTTCTGCGTCTGTATCCCAAGCAGGGATCTGTGTAAAGTAAATGGTAACCCGCTCCTCCAAGGGGAAATCTGGTATACAGATGGCAGGAATTTATGACAGAAAGAGATGGAAAGGAATGGGTATACCACTTGGTCGACATGCTACTGTTTTTCAGGCGGTCGTCTTTCGCTGTGCTGAAACACTAATAGAAGGAAACGCTGCTGGCAGACAGATAACTATCTGTTCCGACAGCCAAGCGACACTAACTACAATTGGGAAACCAGACATAACATCAGAACTGGTTTTGGAATGCAAAAAAGGCATTAAACTAACTTGCAGAAAGAAACAATGTGGCTCTTATATGGGTCCCTGGTCACACAGGAAGTAAGGGCAATGAAAGGGCGGACCAGTTGGCAAAACGCGGCGCAGCAAGTGAATAGATAGGACCAAAACCGGTACTGGGAATAGTGGCTTGCTCTATCGGTTTGGCCATTAAATGCTGGATCCGAACAAAACACTGGGAATACTGGGAGCAGATCCAGGATTGCCGTCTAGCGAAATCCGTCCTGGGTTATACCAATATGATGGACAGAGCCAGGTAAATCCTGGGTTTACCCAAGAAAGATATAAGGACAGTGGTACAGATCCTAACTAGGCACAACCACTTAAATCTATCATATGCACAAAATGGGGTGTAACCCCACGACAGAGTGCAGGAGTGCGGCAGGGATGATGAAACATCCCTGCATGTCCTATGCGGCATTAGCTGGGCACAGGTCATAGACCCTCGGGGCCCATTTTATGGGACAAGAGGAAATTACTACACGATCAGTAGTCAACATACTAGGCTTCGTGAAGAGGTCTGGGGTCAACTGCTGAGAGCGAATGAGTAAGGGCGTGGCACAGTAGGCTTTATAGCTTGAGCGCCAGAAGAGCTCTCCATGGGCTCCTCGCCCACCGTAAAACTAACTAACTAACTACATATGTGTTACGTTACTATTACAGAACAATGCTACTCTTTAACTCTGTTCCTCAGTTATTCTAAAAATACTTTTTCACGTATAACACTGTTCCAGAATGGTTACAGAACGATTACAGAACAAATTTGCATCGAAATACTGTTACATATGTGTTACGGCACTATTACAGAACACGGTTATATTGTAACACTGTTCCTAAATTGTTCTAAATCTATTTTTACATTCTCATCTCAATAAGAAGGTATTGGTTTTATGTGAAAAATGACTCTCCGGATTCAATCAAATTTCGACGTTTTTAGGCCCCCTGAGTCAGAAAAAATGGTTTTTACGAAGGTGCCTGTCTGTCCGTCTGTCTGTCTGTCTGTAGTCTGGAGTATCGTGTAGGCACGATAACTTTCGAAAGATTGATCAGATTCGATTGTGCTTTGGCACACTTTTTGAAGGCCTAAATTAAATATTATATTTTGCGTTGAGATTTCATATACTTTTTTGTTGAAAATTCGTTTTTTTTTGTTCTAAATTAATTTTTTTTTAATTGAAAATTTAACTATTCCATTTATGGTTAATAATTTATATTTTTAATTGAAAATTCAACTTTATCGTTGAAAATTTATCTTTTTTGTTAGAAAATCAATCATCTTGATTGAAAGTTAAAATCCTTTGTTAAAAATTCATTTTCTTGTTGGAAATTAATTTTTTTTACTGAAAATTTTATTATTACATTTTTATCTTGAAATTTTCTATTTTAGTTGAAAATTCGTCTTTTTGAGATGAATTAAACTGTTTTTGATTAAAAATTTTAATCTGTTATGGTTAAAATATCAACTATTACATTTTTCATTTTTTCATTACATTTTTTACATTTTTGTTGACAATTTACATTTTTGGGTTAAAAATTCGAATGTCTTCTGAAAAATTCGTATTTTTGGGTTTTAAGTTCAACTATTTGGTTAAAAATGCAACTGTTTTTTATTGAAATTTTTTTTTTGCTTGAAAATTTAGTGGAAAATTCATCTTTGTCTTTAGAAAATTCAAGTATTTGGTTAAAAATTTCTTTGAAAATGCAACTTTTTAAAAAATATTTTCTGTTTGAAAATTCGACCATTTGGTTGAGAATTCGTTTTTTTATGCAAATTAATTTTTCAACTAAACATTTATCTATTCCGGTATTTGTTGATAATTTATATTTTTAAATTTCAAATTCAACTTTCTGGTTGAAAATTCATATTCATCATTTTTTTAATAATTTTTTTTTAATAAAAAAAATGCCGCAGTTTTATAAACTCATGAGAATCGTTGATGATGCAGCAGCGGAAACTTTTAATAAAGTGATCAGAATTCTCGTTAAGCCTCTCACTCTTTTTTTTTTTTATTCATCTGCAGATATCATTATCAGACCTCAGAAAACTTATTCATAAGAATAGTTTTCCAACTTCCGAGGAGAGAGAAATTAAAAAAAAAATGGAATTGAATCTTGAAGGGTATTTAAAATTTGATCAAATTCTATAATCAAATGACCAAGTTAATTAAACTCTAATTAAACCTCACAGATTTAAGAGTTCAATGAAAAATATTTCCACCATTCATAATACTTTTAACGATCCAATTAGTCCCTTTACAGGTAGTTTGGAAAAGTGAATTTTTGTTCAAAGATTTGTGACCAAGAAAACGAATTTTCGAGAAAAAAAGTTAAATTTTCAACCAGAGATGAATCTTTAAAAAAATTAAACAAATACTTCAACCAAGTAGTTCAATTTTTAATAAAAAAGGATTAATTTCGAACAAAGTAGTTAAATTTTCAAGAAAAAGGTGGATTTTTTCACAGATAGGATTATTCCTTTTCTGAAAAAGATGATTTTTATATAAAATATATACATTTTTAATGAAGTAGTTAAATTTTCAACTAAAAAAAAGATAAATTTCCAAGCAAATAGTTGAATTTTCAACTGAAAAGGATACATTTTCCATAAAAAATTAAATAGTTACGTTTTCGGATAAAAAATTAATTTTCAACTTAAAAAGAACGAATTTTCAGCCAAATAGTTTACTTTTCAACCAGAGAGATGAATGTGTCAACTAAAATTATAAATAATCAAATTGAATAGTTAAATTTTTAACTAAAAAGAATAAATCTTCCACCAAAGATTAAATAGTTAAATTTTCAGTAAAAAAATAATTTCTCCTAAAAAAAGACTGAAATTTCATCATAATAGTTAAATTTTTACCAAAAAATATGAATTTTCAACAAAAACTTTAAATTTCAAACCAAAAAGATGCATTTATCCACCGAGAGGATTAATCTTCTACTGAAAAAGACGATTTTTCAACAAAATACATAAATTTTCAAAGAACTAGTTGAATTAAAAAAAAAATCAACCAAAGAGTTGAATTTTCAACCTACAAAGAGCGAATATTCAGAAAAATAGTTCAATTTTCAACCAAAGAAATAAATGTGCTATTCAAAATTATGAATTACTAAACGGAATAGTCCAGTTTTCAACTAAAAAGAATGAATTTTCCACCAAAAATTAAATGGTTAAATTGTCAGTTCAAAAATTAATTAAAAAAAAAGGATCAAAATTTCATCGAAATAGTTAAATTTTCCACAAAAGAGATGAATTTGTCCACTAAAATTATGAATAATCAAACGGAATAGTTAGATTTTAAACTAAAAAGAATAAATCTTCCACCAAAAATTAAATAGTTACATTTTTAGTTAAGAAATTAATGTTTAATTAAAAAACTCAAATTTCATCAAAATAGTGAAATTTTTAACCAAAATGATTAATTTTCAATAAAATAAAAAAATGAATCTTTCACCAAAAATTAAATAGTTCAATTTTCAGTTCAAAAATTAATTTTTAACTGAAAATTTAACTACTTCATGTTTGACTGAACATTTATCTCCTCAATTGAAAATTTAACTATTTCGTTGAAAATTTCTGTATTTTATTAAAAAGTGATTATTTTTGGTAGAAAATCAATCTTTTTGTTTTAAAATTTATTTATTTGGTTAGAAAGTTAGTTTTATTTATTGAAAATTAATTTTTTAACTGAAAATTTAACGTTGAAAATTCCGTTGAAAATTAAAATATTAGATTGAAAATTCATGTACTTTGTTGAAAATTATTATTTTTCTTTGTACAAAATTAATATTTTTGCTTCAAAATTTATTTCACTGGTTGAACATTAGTTTTTTTTTCTAGTATTATTTGATTTTTTATTTTGAAAATTCAACCAAAATTGTTGTCGAATTCTTGTTTGATGGGCATTTAATATGTTTGGAAGAAAATTAATGCAATTTTTTGAAAATTTTTCTTTTTTGTTAGAAAATTAATATGTTTGATTGAAAATTTAACTATTTCGTTAAAAATTTATTTTATTTGCTTAAAAACTGATTTATTCAACTGAAAATTAAACTATTCTATTTTTTGCTGAAAATTTATATTTTTTAGTTCAAATTCATATATTTTATTAAAAATTTGCGTTTGTTTAGTAAAAAATTAACATTTTTGGAAGGAAATTAATTTTTTTGAGTTGGAACTTCATTTTTTTGCTTGAAAATTAGTTGTTCTATTGAAATTTAATCTTTTTTATCAAAAAATGATCCATTCCATTTTTTGTCGAAATTTTTTCATAGATATTCAATCAAAAATGACGAATTTTCAACTGAAAAAGATAAACTTTCAACCCAAAATAAAATAGTTATATTTACAGATCAAAAATTAATTTCTAACCATAACAAAACTAATTTTTAGCAAAAAAGTTATATTTTCAACAAAAGAAATGAATAGTAAAAAAAAAGATGAATTTTTTACCAAGAAGATTAGTATTTTACCATAAAAGACAAATTTTCAATAATTCGCATTAATTTTCTACTAAAGAAGATAAATTTTCAACGAAAACAAAAATTCATCTCAATGGGTAAATTTTTAACTAAAGAAAATAATTTTCAACTATAATGATAAATTTCTTATTTGAAAAAATGAATTTTGAACTAAAGAGTTGAATTTTCGACGAAAAAGACGAATTTCCAACCATAATGATTATTTTCTACCAAAATCACGAATTTTCAACTAAAAAAGGTAAATTTTTACCAAAAATGAAATTCTAATTTTTAGTTAAAAAAGTTCACTTTTAACAAAAAAAAAAAGAATTTTCAACAAAATAGTTGAATTTTTAACAACAAAAAAAATGAATTGCCATCTACAATAATGAATCTTCAGAATAAAAAAAAAATGTATTTTAAACCAAATAATTGAATTTTCGACGAAAAAGATGAATTTTCAACTACCCAGATTATATTCTAGCGAAAAAGACGAATTTTCAACAAAATACATGAATTTTAACTAAACAAAGGTATATTTTCAACAAAAATAAAACCGATATTTTTAGCCAATAAAATTAATTTTTAACCAAAAAAAAAACGAATTGTCAACAAAATAGTTGTATTTTTAAACAAAGAAATAAATTTTCAACAAAATACATGAACTTTCAACTAAACAAGACAAATTTCTAACAAAATATTGAATAGCTTAAGTTTTAGTTACAAAAACTAATTTCCAACTAAAAAAAAAAGATTTTTGAACAAAATAGTTAAGTTGTTGACCAAAGAAATGTATTTTTAACTACAACTATGAATCTTCAACAATAAGAAAAAAATTAATTTTCGACCAAACAGTTGAATTTTCGAATAAAAAGATGACTTTCATCCTTAAAGAAGATTACTTCCTACCAAAATATGAATTTTCAACAAAATAGTTAGATTTTTTAACAAAGAAATTAATTTTCAAAAAATACATGAATTTTCAACTAAAAAAGATGCAATTGTAACTAAAAATGGAATAGTTACATTTTTAGTAAAAAAATTATTCTTCATCCAATTAAAAACCAATTTGTAACAAAGTAGTAGAATTGTCATCGAAGAAGAAAAGGTTCAGTGCGCAGGTACTCAGTCGCTCATATTGCGCAATATCATGCATTCCAATCGGAAACGGTTCAGACGACCCCAACTGTTTACGCCTGAACAAATTTTTGTGTTTACTTTCGAAATATTTTGATAGTCTCAATAAAACCAAAATCAAAAAACAAAACTTCATAGAACTTCAAGATGAGGAACCTTAGAACTAACCTTATATTTACAATGAGAAGACAGTCTATAAGATTTAAAAAATTCTTTAATAAAAATTGGCGATGTGAAATAAATAACAGAGTTTGGAGGGGAATTAATGGTAGTAGGCGGGCGCGGAGTACTGGAGAGGGGCAGCGACACATCGTAAGGGGCTTAACGTTATGGACATCGTCTGAAAATTCTTCCGAAAATAAGGCACACGAATACTTACAACTAAACAGATGTTCAAGCTTACATAAAATATAAAATTAAAAGTGAAATTTCTGCCCTGAAACCTGAATTCTGTAATAATAAGATTTATTGTGTACAATCTGAGTTATTTTGAATTTGTTACATTATTGTTTCGTTTATTAATTATCTACTTATTTTAGGATCGAACACCTTGACTATTTTTACCCTTGTTATGTCCTCTTACTCATCTCTTGCTAAACCATATTTTCCTCCTTGCCTAAATTTTCTCTCTACCCCTCCTAGCAAATACATGAAATACTTTTCCCATTCTACCCTTTTTATATCCTTGTTTACTCTTTTTCTCCTTTCTCTCTCTCTGTATATTCACTACTTTCCAAACCTCTTTTTTCGTCCTAGCCATCTCCGCCTCTTCCTCAAACCTTCTGTTCTCCTCTTTCTTTTGATCACACAACTCAGTGTACTCCGTCTCTTTTCTACTATATTCTTCTCCACTACTTTTTCCTTTCCTCCATTTTCTTAATTCCTTTCTCACCTTCTTCCTTTTCTCTCTACATTTCTCATCCCAACCGTTTCTATCCCCTCATGAACTCCCTATCCCTTCTCTCCAATCCTGGTATATTTCAGTTACGTATCCTCCGTTGTTCCCTACATTCTTTTCTCGTCTCTTTGTGTTCCTTTCTATTTCTCATTCTCCTGTCTCTTGTTCCTTTCTCTCCATGTTTCCCGGCACTACTGAATCTTCTCTTTCTTCGTCCCAATCTCACCATACACTTTCTATCTGTATTCTGCCATACTTAACCCACGTTTCTCTATTTGCCTTGACTTATACTGCATATTCCTTTCTACCCATGTCAAATCATTCTCTATTCTCTCCGTTCTTTCATATAACAACCACTTCTTTGTCCTCACTTCCATCTTACGTCCCCATTTTTTTAGTTTCACTAGTACCATTTTTTCTCCTCTCCGCGTTTCCTTTTCTACACTTCACATTGCCTTCATCTTTACTTTAGCATCTATACTTTTGAGCATATCATCCACTCCTTCTCTTCATTCCTTCCCTTCTAATCTTAGACCCTTTTTCACTATGTTTTTTTTTCTTTCATCTCTTTCCTTCCTTTCTAATTTTCTTTCTATTTCCCTTAGCCTTTCCTTCTCAATATTGCCACTTTCTTCTTCATCCAACACGATATGGAGAATCATATTAGGGCTAATATATATTTATAATAATAGTAATAATTAGAAATGATTAATACAAAATTTTATAATTTCAATCTTTCAAATCCAAAGTGGTCACACTAGTGTTCACGTATCCATGCATTTATTTCAAATAAATGCAAAGTAAAGCAAGTGAAAAATGTTAAATAACGACTGAAATTGAAATTAACTATAATTTATCATTTCACGTTATTGATTTGCTTCATTTTGCATTTATTATATCTTTTTTCCTTGAAATAATAAAATGCTGGCGTACCCAATTGCAATATATACACGTGCACGTGCACTGGCAGATGGACGCTGACTTAGTTTCGCCGTCCGATACAGATGGCGCCAAGAACGGCAACATTTTTTCCCCATATAGTCGACCTAGCCTGATGTTTACTAACTGTCAGTTCGTCGTTCGGTCTGCGTACAAACCGCGTATATTTAGATACAAAATTGCAAGCCTACCTATCAGTGGATGCCCTGGAAGGTCTGGAGTTACTTAATAAACAATTGCAAGCATAAGCTTACTTATTTCTACTTAATCTGAGCTTGAGTCTTGGCTGGACGGTGAGCCTAATCTTCCATACTTTATTTCAACCGTCCTTTCCTCACGTTCGGAGGCTAGGTACGGCTTCGACGAGTCCCCGGAAAGCTATTTCACATCCTTCCACATCCATTTTACAAAACTTTTCTACAATATATATATATATATATATATATTCTTAAACTTATGCTATTAAAATTTGTAATTTGATTACAAAATAATAACCTAAAATTACACCTCAATCACATGCATTTATCATCAGAATTTCTATAAAAAGAAAGCTGTGTTTGCTGTTTTTACCCAAGGTCGAGTTATCTGAAGAAAAGGTAAATTGATTTACAGTATCCGATAATATCATCCTGGGTTTGTACAGCTTTCGTTAACTCAGAGTGAGATCTCAGAGCCTAATAGGTGAAACGAATTTGGAAGTACTTTCTCATGAGTTCAATTTTTTCTTAAATTCAATATTATAAGAAAAAAATGAGTCAAAGTAGATGATATGCACCGATTTTAAAAGTTTGGAAATAATTTTAATAATGAATTGAAATTGCGTGAGCTGTGCTATCAATTGTGCTAAGTGTGCTAAAAATTATTAGACATTTTTCTGGAAGCTTTAACAAAAGATAATTCACAATCACCAAATTATAGTTGTTGATGCTTTGACCTTTAATTTTAAAAGTGGGGAAGATACAAAGTACGAGCGCGAAGCGCGAAATCCAACAGTCGCGCGCCCTAGGCGCGCGCAGCGCGCGATGATAATGTGCCCGCACAGCGGGCAGATTATTTTTCTTTGGTTTTATTGATCGAAAATGAAATAAGTCGAAAATTCTAATTTGAAGCAAACGACAAGAGATAAGTAAAAAGCTTTCACAAATGAATTGTAGCTTTTTAACAGACCTATAATTTTTTTCTCATTTATTTTTTGATAAGATTTGAAATTTTGGTTTTATTTTCCGAAAATACAATGAAAAGAATCGAAAATTCACATTTTGAGTCAAACGATGCAAAATATGGGAAAAAGTCTGACAAAATAATTATAGCTTTTGAAAAGTCCTAAACAAATTTTTCCAAACTATTTTTTGATAGCATTCGTTTTTTTCTTTGGTTTTATGCATCGAAAATGAAAAAAGTCGAAACTTCTAATTTGAAGTCAAATGACGACAGATAAGTAAAAAAGTTTCAGAAATGAATTTTAGCTTTCTAAAAGACCTATAATTTTTACTTTATTCATTTCTTGATAAGACTTGAAATTTTTGTTTTATTTTCCGAAAATACAATGAAAAGAATCGAAAATTCACATTTTGAGCCGAACAATGCAAAATATGAGAAAAAGTCCCATAGAATAATTATAGCTGTTGAAAAGTCCTAAAAAATTTCTTCAAACTATGTTTTGATAGGACTTGTCATTTCGGTTTTATTTAACGAAGATAGGATGGCAAAAATAGAAAATTCTAATTTTGAGCCAAATGAAGTGAGATATAAGAAAAAGTTTCGAAGAGCAGTTACAGCTTCTGAAAAGTCCTAAAAAATTGTTTAAAACCATTTTTTCATAAGACTTGTCATTTCGGTTTTATTTATCGAAAGTACTATGCAGAAAATCGAAAATTCAAATTTTGAGCCAAACGAAGTGAGACATGAGAAAAAGTCTTTAAGAGAAATTTATAGCCTTTAAAAAATCCTGTAAAATTTTTTTTCAATTATTTTTTGATAGGGCTTGTCGTTTTGGCTTTATTCAAAGAAAATACCATGGAAAAAATAGAACATTCAAATTTTGAGCCAAACGAAGGAGGTATGAGAAAAAGTTTTCGAGAGCAATTATAGCTTTTGAGAAGTCATAGACAATTTTTTGAAACCATTTTTTCATAGGACTTATCATTTCGGTTTTATTTATGGAAAGTACTATGCAGAAAATCGAAAATTCATATTTTGAGCCAAACTAAGTGAGATATAAGAAAAAGACTCAGAGAGAAATTACAGCGTTTAAAAAATTCTATAAAATCTCCTCTCACCATTTTTTGGTAGGACTTGTCATTTTAGTTTTATTCAACGAAAATACTATGGAAAAATAGAAAATTCTAATTTCGAGCCAAACGAAGGAGATATGAGAAAAAGTCATAAAGAGCACTTATAGCTTTTGAAAAATCCTAAGACATTTCTTGAGACGATTTTTAGATAGGACTTGTCATTCCGGTTTTATTAATCGAAAGTACTATGCAGAAAATCGAAAATTCAAATTTTGATCTAAACTAAATGAGATGTGAGAAAAAGTCTTCGAGATAAATTATAGCCTTTAAAAAATCCTATAAAATTTTGTTTTCAATCATTTTTTGATAGGGCTTGTCATTTTGGTTTTATTCAACGAAAACACTATAGTAAAAATTAAAAATTCAAATTTTGAGCCAAACGAAGGAGGTATGAGAAAAAGTCTTCGAGAGCAATTATAGCTTTCAAGAAGTCCTAGAAAATTGTTTAAAACCATTTTTTGATAGGACTTGTCATTTTAGTTTTATTCAACAAAAATGCTATGGAAAAAATAGAAAATTCAAATTTTGAACCAAACTAAGTAAGATATAAGAAAAAGTCTTTCAAAAAATTATAGCATTTAAAAAATCCTATAAAATTTCTTTCAACCATTTTTTGGTAGGAATTGTCATTTTGGTTTTATTCAATGAAAATACTATGGAAAAAAATAGAAAATTTTAATTTTAAGCCAAACGAAGTGAGACATAAAAAAAAGTCTTGGAGAGAAATTATAGCCTTTGAAAAATTCTATAAAGTTTCCGATAACCATTTTTTGGTATAATTTGTCATTTTGGTTTTATTCAACAATAATACTATGGAAAAAATATAAAATTCAAATTTTGAGCCAAACGAAGTGAGATATGAGAAAAAATCTTGAAGAGCAATTATAGCTTTTGAAAAGTCCTAGAAAATTGTTTCAGACCATTTTTTCATGAGACCTGTCATTTCGGTTTTATTTATCGAATGTACTATGCAGAAAATCTAAATTTTAAATTTTCGGCCCAACGGAACCCGAAACGGCGGCACGCCAACGAGATTGTTACCTCTGCCAGGGTCAGGTGTGCCCTAAAGTTCGTCATTTCTGACAACACTCCTGGTTCTGAGGGAATATTTGTAGTCCTCTTACAGAGGGCTGGAGGGATCATCATAGGGCTGCTAGTAAGACTTGCTAGGGCTAGTCTGACGTTGGAACATGTCCCAGCGGCATCAACAACACCTATAGGGCTAGTCACTCGACGGAGATGGCCCTAAGAAGAGCAGTAAACCTGATTGAAGGACAACTGGAGGAGAAAAGCCTCGCAATTGGAACCTTCATGGACATCGGAGGAGCCTTCAATGTTAATGTTGAAGCACTGAATCGGGATTTCCTAAAAGCACCTGAAAAACAAGTGCAAGAAGCTAGTAGCGACTCTGGGACTCGGTAAATGACCGAAGGATCTCGACAGCAGTAAAGTTCTCAGTTCACATCGCGAAGAGGCCGACCCTGCACATGCCCAAGGGCAAAATGAATACTCACTACATCTTCGATAAGGAGTATCGAGTTAGCTCATTCACGCAGGAGGAATAGATTAACGGCGACGCACAACTGCCCAGGGACGGAGGCAACTGGTTTACAGATGGCTCCATGAACGAGGAGAATGCAGGAGCCGGTGTATATCGTAGGAAGAATAGAATGGGCTTCATAATCAAGGTGGGGTCCTACGCCACAGTTATGCAATCGGAGATTATGGCCTTAGTCCAGTGCGCTCAGAAATCAAAAGAGTACGACAACAAAAAAAACATCCGTATCTGCTCAGACAACAGGGCTGCTATATTGGCCTCGAATGGATTAACAACCACTTTGTTATTAGAATGGGAATGCTTTCAGGCACTAAATATGTTAGCGACGGAAAACCGAATTACTCTGCTATGGATCCCTGGACACACCGGCATCAATGATAATTATATCGAATAGGCTAGCCAAACTAGCATCAAGAAGAAATTTCACTGGACCCGAGCCAGTTGTATGTATTTCCAGTAGGTCAGTCACTGAAGAAATTAACAGTTTGCTGACTAAGGAACATCGTAATGAGGGGGATTTGGTCTCTGGTTGCAGACAGGCCGAAACTCTCTTCGGCTTGAAGCTTATCTCTAACCAAGTATGGGAAATACTCAACCCAGGGCGATACGAAATCAAAGTCCTAACAGAAATGTTTATAGGACATGGCAACCTCGGATATCACAGATGTAAGATGGGGATTGCAAAAAGTCCCGTCTGTCGTATGTGGGGAATGGATAACGAGATAGCTACTCAAATCCTTAGTGATTGCCCTGCGGTTGCAGGGAAACGTCTAACACTCACAGGCAATTACTGCATCAGTGAGTCAGAGATATCAGCAAACAGCGTGGCTGCGGTCCTTGCCCTATGAGGAGGTGTTTGGGGACACGCTTAGGCTCACAAGGGGACGCAACGAGATAACCCAAGCGCCAGGGGCTGTTGCGGTCTCAACTTGAACTAATAATAATAAATAATAACGTTGAAACTTTGATTACCTTCAATTCTTATATGCACAAGCTCAATACAGTGCAGCTCAATACAGTGGCTTGACACATTTTATTAGGCCAGAGCTAAAAAACTCAAATTTCCATATTATTTTTGTTATTAGTGTAAGTATTTCAAGCGTACTTGTGTTTCTAAGCTCTTAGTTCATCTGGTTTACTGACAAGAAGTAAAAGTAGTGACTAACTAGTAGATTCAAAATAAGCATTAAAAATGTAGAAAATGAAATATTGCGATTCGAAAATTAAAGCCCACAAAGTTCAACCATGTACAAGAACTGAATAATTTCAAAGTGTAGCAGATGACTTTTTTTAGGATTCCCTTACCTGCTCGGAAAGGTCACCATATACATGAAATTCGTCTTTATTCGTATTTTCTTCGGCTTTATCGTCCTCAATGTCGCGATTCTCGCTCTTTGTTTCAGTGCAGATGACATAAATCAACGCATGGCGTATTAAAAGTAAGGTTAGGATTTTTTGGAAAGTCGCCGGAGCACTTACTTTTGAATTCTATGATGCTTTCCTCTGACGCAGACTGGCGCTTGCGCAGTCAGAAAAAAGTCGCGCGCCCTTTATGAAATGTATTAACGGAAAACTGATACAAACTCTCATATAAATTATTGCAAATGAAAAATTAATAACTTTCTTTTTACTTACATAAAAAGACTTCGAATAAATCGTCAATTATATTATCGAAACAGGTTTCAAATTGTAATTATTATTATTATCATATCATTAAGCCGTTTCCCTTTCGAGGCAGGCGTCAATTGCTCGGTTGGAAAGTAATGATAAGTGGATGGATATATAGGTGAAGGGTAGATAGGTATATAGGTTTAAGGTATAGATATTTTAGATTGATCTAGAATTCTTATATATATATATATATATATATAAGATACCAAATTTTTGAATTTCAAACTAAAAAACCATCCATTTTAACAAGTGATGAAAACAATTAATTTTCAGTAAAAAAATTTGATTTTCAAACAAAATAGTTAAATCTTCAATCAATAAAATGAATTTTCAACAAAGTAGTTTAACTTTCAACCAATTAGTTAAATGTTCATCAAAATAGTTGCATTATCAACCAAAGGGAAATAATTTTCAACAAAATAGTAAATTTTCCAACAAAATAATTAAATTTTCAACAAAATAGTTCAAGTAATTGAGATGCTTCACTTGCAAAATGAAGTAATTAGTTTTTTTTTCTTTCGAATTTCTATTAGAAAGGCAAATTTTCAACAAAATAAATGAATTTACAACTGAACATTTGAAGTTCTAACTAAAAAAGGTAAATTTTATACGAAAAAAAAAACTAATTTTCAACCAAAATGTTAGATTTTCTATCAAAAATGCAATAGTGAAATTTTCAGATAAAAAAATTTAATTTTCAACAATATAGTTCGATTCGCAACAAAGAAGTGAATTTTTCAAATCAAAAAGAGAACGTTCACAACCAAACATGGAGCAGTTAAATTTTCAGTTGAAAAAATTAATTTTCATTAAAAAAAAATGAAAATTCAACAATTTTTGGAAAATTTGTCTTTTTAATTTAAAAATCCATGTATTTTAGTAGAAATTGCATTCTTCGTGGATTAAAATGGAATTTTTTGGTTGGAAATTCAACAACTTTGTGCAAAAGTCATCGTTTTTAGTTGAAAATGAAATGTTTTGTTGAAAATTCAACCTTTTCGTAGAAAATTTACTTTTTGTCTGAAACTCATATTTTGGTGCTGAAAAGTTAACTGAAATCTTTTGTGGTTGAAAATTCAACTATTTTTTTTTAATATTTGTCCTTTTAATTAAAAAATTCATCTATCTTATTAGAAATTACATCTTTATTGGATAAAAATGAAAATTTAATAATTTTTTTAAAAAGTCATAATTTTTTGATGAAAATTCAACCGTTTTGTTTAAAATTTGTCCTTTTGGGTTGAAAATTAAAGTATTTTCGTAGATAATTTACTTCTGATTAAAAACTCATATTTTGATGTTGAAAAGTCGAACTGATATCTTCTTTGGATGAAAATTCAAATTTTTGGTTAAAATTGATCTTTTTGATTTAAAAATTTATCTGCTATATAGTGTACATACATTCATCTATTCTATGCATACCTAGTATAAAAATAATAATTATATGTGCATTTAAATGCATGCTGAAGATACAGCTCATTATCACTGAGAAAAATGTTTGTTTGAATCAAACAAATTATTTCTTTGATATAGGGTCAAACAAATGTTTGTTTGATTCGAAGAAATATTTTTTTACCGTATTTATTTGGTTCAAACAAATTTTTGGTTAGTTCAAATAAATCTATTGTTTGGATTGAGTAAAGTTCTAGTTTATAGTGAATATATATATTTTTAAATTAATCATAGATTTTGTTCGAATAAAGTAAATCTTTTTCGTTTTACACTTAACCTCAAAATTGAGCATTCTTAATGAAAATAATGAATAAGCTCTATCACATGTTTTTTGGTAATCATAATTATCTTCATATATGTAAAAGCAGGAACACTCATTAAATCCGAATGTTTACTTCTGTTTTATTACTAATTGTGCTTCTCATTTCTGAATGTAAATAATCATAAAGTAGAATAATGAGAAAAGAACCAGAGTTAGAAATTTGAATTGAATATAGATATGAGTGTTCCTGCTTTTAAGTATACAGCGATAATTACAATTGATACAAAACATGATCGATTTCATAAATCATATTCATGAAGAAAGGAGATTAGAAATGAAAAAAATGTTACTCTCCTGCGAAATCATCAATTATATCCAAAATGTAAAGCCTCAATACTCAAGTACTTCCAACACTAGAGATATTGCGTCCATTTGTCAATTAATTTTAAGTTTTCCAGTGAATCAGAACCGTTGGAATCACACAACACTGAAAAAAAGAACAATACCATCAAATCAATCAAAGAATAAATCAATTTAGATCTTAGGTCAGTACCGCAGGGAAATCTGCCGGCAGTGCCTTAGCACGCCTAGCGGCATTTTATATCACTGCTTTGCATTGTATTTTTTATTTGAATCAAATAAATATTTTTCTGAATTCAAATAAACAAATTTTAAACAAATGCATCAAACGATTTTAGTTGTTTAACACCAACAAAAATTTTTTTGAGTGACGTTCCATTGATGAAATAGCTAAAATACGTTATTTGACGATATCTCGAAAAGAGGATCATCTATACTGTTAGAAAAATCTGTACTAGATTTAGTATACATGTAATGGAAGCAAGAATGCACAATATGAAATTAAATTTAGTCTGATTGTACGATTTATTAGAAAGATACGGAAATATACGCTGAAGTAAAGGAATTTCCTACTTCATTTTAAATCCAAAGCAAATTTAGTCATTTTTATCTGAAGTACATAGAACATAACATATGTTCGTTGCGTAAGCGCGCTCAAACTTTGGCTCAAACAAAAGCAGGTCATAACGATGAAGCTTATTAAGAGAGTATTTGCTGGCGAAGCGCGTAATAGCGAGTCAAAATTTATCAGAAAAAGAGCTATTTATTGAAAGTTATGAATAATCATATTTTTTTTATTCAATTAAATTGAATTAAATTAAATTTTGATTTAGTTAGGTATATTTTTATACTTTCTCAAGAGTTTTAAAAATCTTTGAATGCATTTTTGGAGAATAAAGGAATTTAAAATGTAAAAAAATACGCTTGTGTTAACAGAAAACGCAGTAAGCATAATTTTCGTTTTTAAATTTATATACACTTTACAAATTTGATTCTTGATCTCTTAAATTGGAATTTTCATTCAATTTTGTGTGTGAAATATTGAGAGATAATAATTCAGGTGGTTTTCTGAACTCCTATTGAAAAAAGTCGCAGTCCCAATTTCAAAACTTTTTGGTAACGGCTCTTAAAAAATTGTCAAAATATCTTCATTCTGCCTCATTTTATACATAATTCCGATAGCTTTCAGCTTTCAACCTATTTAAGAAAAGAAAAGATCAACTCTCATATATTTAACAATTAAGCAGTTATCGATAATTATATGGTGTTACACTTGTGATCGCAGAAATGTTGTTTCGAATAATATTTATCACTTCACGTGTAAATAAATAATTCTTTTCTTTCCGACATAAATTTTGTTTGTGTATATTTTGAATTTTACCATTTTATATGTTAGTTTAGGACAAATCACAAACTTGTCGGGAAAACCCCGGGAATTTTAAATTTCCTGATCACTAGGCACTCATCTGAACCCAACCTAACGATAAAAACTTTTTAAATAATATTTTAGCTCAAGCCATTTTTGAGGATTCACTTGATCAGTTAGTGCTGCAAAACTGGTCATATGTTTTGGAGAGTCTGATACTAGTGGCTGGCCATAGAATGCGGTTTATAAAAAAAGCTAAGGAGTTCCTTGAAAGTACCGTGGCTCGGTAAAGTTAAATCACTGAAATTTCATTCATAATCAGTCACTGTTGACTTCTTTATCATGATTTGGATTTGCGTCAAGTGATTAAGCATCACTGAAAATGCATTAAAATTTCAGTATCGCTTTGCATCAGTCAATCACTCACTGGATTTTCGCTAAGGGACCGTATTTAAATTACATTTTGCTGATAAGTCATCTGAAATATTTTTTGAATGAAAACGATTTTTCTGAAAATTTGTCGTTTTGATTAAAAAATGTATCTGGAAAGTGAAGTGAAATCTTTTTGGATGAAAATTCAACTATTTAAAAATTTTCTTTTTTAAATTAAAAATTCATCTGCTTTTGTAGAAATTTATTCTTTTTTCGATAAAAATCCAAATATTTGGTAGAGTTTAACCATTTTGGTAAAAGGTCATCCATTTTGGTTAAAAATTCGTCTCTTTGGATTGAAAATTTAATTTTTGTCGTAGAAACTTATTTTTGGCTTAAAAATTCATATTTTTATCTTGAAAAGTCAACTGAATTCTTTTTTGGACGAAAATTCAACAATTTTTTAGAAAATTTGTTTTTTGGATTTAAACATTTATCTGCTTTAGTAAAAATTTCATTTTTTTTTATAAAAATGCAACTATTTCGTAGTGTTTAACAAATTTGTTGAAAAGTCAACCTTATTGGTTGAAAACCCGTCTGTCTGGATTGAAAATACATTTTTTTCGTAAAAAACTTATTTTTTGTTCAAAAATTCATATTTTGAAGTTGAAAATTCAACTGAAATCTTTTTTCTGAATATTCAACTATTTTTTTGAAAAGTTGCCTTTTCGATTTAAAATTCATCTTTTTTCGTATATATTTTTTTTTTTTTATAAAATTCAACTGTTTGGTTAAAAATTATTATTCTTTTGCTTAAATATTTAACTATTTTCTTTGAAAGATTGGGTTCAATCACTTTGTTGTCATATTTTTTGTTTCAAAATTCAATCTTGATGGAGACACTTCTTTGTTGGGAATTTATCTTTTTAGGAACATTTGAACATTCAACTATTATGTTAAAAATTCAATTATTTTGTTGAAAATTCAAGAATTTTGTTAAGAAGTTATCTTTTATGGTAGAAAAGACATTTTTTTGTTTAAAATGAATTAATGAATTTGAAATTTTTTAATTTGTATCTCAAATAATGTTTTATTCCATTTATAAACGATTCTATGTTAAAAGTATCATAAGATTAAGATTCTGGTATTTGAATATTAATGATCAAGGAAAATGAAAAATTAGTAAAATCGTATTTTCAAGAAAAAAAATTTCTACGGCCTCAAAATGGTTAACTCAGATGAAACTGAAAAGATGCCTTCTTTATATTAGCTGGACCTATTTAAAAATATTCTCAGAAATAAAAAGGTGGGGTTTTCCCGGAAATATATTTTCGAAATGAAAAAAAATATTATGTGAAAAGATTTTTTTGAACATACAGAGTAAAAGTTGTCTGAAAATAGAGAAAATTGTAAAAATTGTAACAATTCTGCTATTATACATTGCAGAATCTATAACAGTTTTATTCAATAATCTAAAACAATGGAAAGAAATAAATGTTGTTTTTTGTTTAAAGAATTTGAAAAAATTAAATTCTGTTTGTCTGATCTAATAAATTTTTAAATTATACTATCCAAATAACAATTCTTCTAGCATCCGTAAGTACCAGGGCCGGTAACCGGCCGGCTACCGACAATGAAATCCAACCAGGGGTAGCACGGCCGGAACCCGACCAGATACATTCTTGTAGTAGGGCCTACCGGGGCAATTTCTGCACGGGAAGCGAAATTTAAAAAAGAAATTGCGAAAAAATATAAGTTTGGGTTCTTGAAAAAAATTTACTTACTCTCGACAAAATCACTTTCCTTTTGTTGATTTTTAACGTTTTATTAATTTTCCAGCGGATATCGAAGGAAGATGATAAACTATACCAGAATCACGAAAAAAACCTTAAATGTGTCAATAATGTAAAAAATTATACCGGGTTAAAAACAATTACAGGTTCTTTCGAAAAACACAGCACAAATTTCAAATACACATAACTTTATAGAAAATTTGTTTGTCACAAATCGGAAGAATGCACATCGCCTAATTGCCTCTAAAAAATGACATATTTCGTCTCCGAGAGATTCTGTGACTTTAAGTGTGGAACGTCTCGGATTGAAAATGGATTTGGTCCATGATAAAGTTATGTGTATTTGAAATTTGTGCTGTGTTTTTCGAAAGAACCCGTAATTGTTTTCAACCCGGTATAATTTTTTACATTATTGACATTATCTGGTCGGGTTCCGGCCGTGCTGCACCTGGTTGGATTTCATTGCCAGGAGCCGGCCGTTTACCGGTCCTGGTACTTACGGATGCTAGATGAATTGTTATTTGAAAATTATAATTTAAAAATTTATTAGATCAGTCAAACAGAATTTTATTTTTTCAAATTCTTCAAACAAAAAACAAAATTTATTTCTTCCCAATGTTTTAACTTATTGAATAAAACTGTTATAGATTCTGCAATGTGTAATAGCAGAATTGTTACAATTTTTACAATTTTCTTTATTTTCAGACAATTTTTACTCTGTATACTTTTAAATTTACCGCCATGTCTTACGCCTTCTACACCTGGCGTCGGCGTAGACACTTGCAAATTTCAGTTCGAATGAGAACGCACGTTGCACTCATGTAGCGTCGTCTTCTCTAAGTTCGCAAATAAAATCAACCTTATTTCAGTAATCAGTTTGAAAAACCTACTTAATGCACGAATAATAATGATTTTTTATTAAAGTATAGTTTTATGTATTCATTTCTTCCTTTTCTACTTCCTAACCTCAAATCACCACGTGGTTTCCAAAATAAAGCAATTAATAGGAGATTCTAGCATCGGTCCTCGCGAGAATTTGATGACTTGATTTTACATTTGAAGTTCACCGTATTCTTTCGATGGGTCTTAAAAGACAAACCAAGTTACCAATTTTTAGCCTGGAGCAACATTTTTTAACCGGTCTTTGGCTGGGTTAATTGACCGGATCCCGGCGGGTGTGAAAGACAGAATCCGCCTAGTTTACCGTCACGTTTTTAGCCAGTATCCCCGGCCAGCGCCTGGTCGGATACCTGTTGCCATTTCTACACGGGTTTCGATAAGGAAGACATGCTGCGAGTTTCATATGAGCCAAATAGCTTTGCTGGGCAGAAGAATATCTTTTTCATAGAATCAAATTTTCTTATTTGTCTCGAAAACGATATGAACATATGAAAAAACGTTAACATAAAATTTTGCGCATCAAAAACGTTGTACAAGATTTACCTACTGCTCTTTTGTGATATCTGGCATCATATACGAGAAAAAATCAAAAATTATCTTTTCAGGAACAAAGGTTCTCCCGGCCTTAAAAATGGTTTAAGTCACATGAAACTGATAGTATGCCTTTTTTATATAAGCCGAAACTTGAAAGAAATATAGAAGAAAAGTGTGGTTTTCAAAAAAATTTTTTTACATATATTTTTTTTCATTTCGAAAATATATTTAAGGGAAAGCCCCACCTTTTTATTTTTGCAAATATTTTCAAATAGGTCCAGCTAATATGAAGGAGGCATATTTTCAGTTTCATTTAAGTTAACCATTTTGAGGCCATAAAAATTTTTGTTCTTGAAAATAAGATTTAGTGTGTGTGTGTGTGTGTGTGTGTGTGTGTGTGTGTGTGTGAGTGAGTGAGTGTGTGAGTGTAGACCGTACGTTGTCACCTCCGTGTAGTTGACTCTACGTTCTCGCTTCCTCTATTTCCCGTGAATATATTTAAAATTTATATGCATATATATGTTAAGGGGGGCCTTCTGATCAGGTTTCTCAAAAGAGGGGTAAGAAGTTTTCATTTTGAAATTTATATATATATTCATTTATTTATTTATTTGTGGTACTGGAGGTACGAAGTGACCTCCTCTATATATCAGAAAGCGCGTTAGACACTATACGTAGTCACCTCAAGCGGTGTTGTCATGTCTGGGAGGTAGGATTCTTACCTGCATCCATGTCTCCCAGGTATTTGTGTGATGATTTATTATTGTTTTTAGGAATTTTCTCTTAGAATAGAGTTAAAAAGTCGCGGTTTTTTTTTAAATTGCACTTTTTGTTCAATTTTGAATTAGAGCGAGGTAATAGCTAATTAGAGTTAACAAAAATAATTGTTTAACAAATTTTTTATTATTGTTAAAAATATTATCTTTCAATAATGCTAGAAATTGCGGGTTTTTCTCAAATTTGCACCTTTTTTGCACTTTTCACGTAAATTCAGTTAATATCTATTTTAATTTAACAAAAATAATCGTTTAAACGAATTATTATTGTTATTAGCTGTCTTCTCTTAGATATGTGCTAGAAAGTTGCCGTTTTTTATAAAATTTTTGACTTTTTGTCCAATTTGTAATTAAAGTGAAGTGGTAATCAATTCAAGTAAACAAAAATAATTGTTTGAACAATTTATTATTATTGCCAATAATATTATCTTTTCTTAGTGGTAGAAAGTTGTCATTTTTTTCTAAATTTTCAACTATTTGTCTATTTTGCACCTGGAGTGACCTAATAATTATATAAGTTGAGAAAAAACAATTTTTTAAGCAAATTATTGTTGTTTATAACTATCCTCATCTATATTGATGCCAGATAGTTGCGGTTTTCCTCTGAAAGTTTAACTTTTTTCCACTTTACACGTTAGTGGGGTAATAATTGAAGCAAGTTAACAAAGAAACTCTTGAAAAAACAAGACTTTATCATGCTAGAAAGTTGCATTTTTCTGAAATATTCAGTTTTGCTTAAGCTTTTTAATTGTGAACAAATAATAAGTGAACCTTAACAAGAATATTTTTTCAAATAGTATTGTGTTGTTTTAAGTGAATTATTTTCTTTTAATGTCAGCCCCGGTAGGGGGACTCCTTAATTGGAGAAAACACGTCTCCTCGGTGACAATATACAATTGAGGGTGGTCGAAAATTTTATTTTTTCAATCGGTTTTGAAAAAAATGATATTTAGAGGTAGCGCAAACCCATGAAGTTTAACACGTATTTTCCATAAGGAAAAAAGACGTAACGATTAATGCAAGTTAACAACCGAAACTTTCTAGCACTTATCTAAGGAAAGATAGCTATAAACAATAATAATCTGTTTAAAAAATTATTTTTGCTAAATTGAAATCAATAATAACTCACGCCAAGTGAAAAGTGGACAAAAAGTGGCAAATTTTGGAAAAAACAGCAATTTCTAGAATTATTCAAAAAGAATATTATTATATAATATTAAATTTATAATAATAAATTTGTTCAAAAATTATTTTGTTAACATTATTTCGGTATTACCTCGCTCTAATTGAAAATTGTACAAAAAGTGAAATTTTTTGAAAAAACCGCGACTTTCTAACTCTATTCTATGAGAAAATAGCTAAAAACAATAATAAATTGTTTAACAAAATTTTTTCAGCACTTTTAAATCAGTTACAATGCATGTTTCACTTTTTATTTCGTTTGTGTTAGAATACACAAACATTTTCTTTCGAAAAAACATTTAAAAATATTTCGGGGCATCAATTATAGGATGAGGCTTACTGTAAAAATAGTATAAAAATGATTGAATATCTGGATCAAAAGTTATCGAACTTTGAATACTTCATGTATAATAAAGTTAGCTTGTCTCGATCAACATTCTCGTATACTTTTATTTCTAAAAGCTATAGCGAAACGCGATAAGGTGATAAAACACAGAATGCATTTCAAGTTAATCGAAGCAGAATTATACTCATTCAAGAAATCTGTCTTTTATCATTAAAAAATTGATAAAATTTCGGCTGTTTTTCTGGAAATTTGCGAACCTAATTTTCTTAAAAACAGCAACGTTTTTCAATCTTTATTTTCAAAACATTTGATACTGATATGGTGGATATATCCCATTAGAATTTATCTTGTACCCATGTTATTGAGAAAAAAAAAATTTTTATCTCTTGGCAAATTAAAATTTACCATTTTTGCAAAAGCAAGACCCGATATAAGAAAAAACCGATGGAGCAAAATGATCTAACTTTTTGAATAGGGAGATGCAGAAAAGTATCGGACTTAGAGAGCCTCCTTGGAAGACCCCCCTCTTATATGTGATATAGCTGGTAGTGACTTGTCGTTTACCAGATGTTACGACAAATCTTGTCCGGAACAAGAGCATAAGCTCTTTTATGCATCTCACTATTTTTGAATGCACTTCCAGGCACTTAAGGAGCTTATTAAGTAGCTCAGGGTTTGTGTGGTCGAATGCCTTACGATAGTCAATCCAAGCCATGGACAGATTGCGTCGATACCTGATAGAGTCTTGGGTAATACACGTGTCTATTAACAGGTTCTCCCTGAAACTGGCCAGCCCCCTCTTGCATCCAACTTTTTTCAACTATTGCACTCCATACCGGCTCGATAGATGTTAATATCCTCTCTTTAAAGATGCTAGTGAATAGCTTGTAGCTGGTGTTTGAGCAAGATATGGGCCTGTAGTTCTGTGGACTTGACAAATATCGAGTCTTAGGGATCAATACTGTGCGTCCTTCCACTAGCCACTGCGAAATGGGTTGTTCTCCATTTAAGAAAGTAGTAAATATACGAGATAGATGTTGGTGCGTAGAAGTTCACTTCTTCCACACAAAGTTGTTGATTTTATCTGGCCCTGACGCTGAAAAGTTCTAAGTTCTTGCGATAACTTTCTTCACTGCTTCAACAGTAATTATTGGACATTCTTCGTCTGGAGCCTACAACCCTTGCCTTTGGCAAAAGTTACGAAAGAGTGATATATCTGAAGCGTCCCCATTTAGCTGGTAAGTATCTCCATACACTTTTTCCCAGAAGACTTGAATCTCTTCTCGGGTAGGCGGATTTTTAATGACACGTGACGTTTCATTGAACAGGCGAGAAGGATGAGTTGAAAAGGTGGAATTTTCCTGAACCCATTTTACTCGCCGTTCACGGCGCTGTTTCGCTGTTGAAAGAGATCTTATTTTTTGCGTCCAGTGAAGCTTGATGGTCAACAGTTTACAGTTGTTCAGTGTGTGATTTTCTTTCCTTAAGATTCGCGCAAGTGCCCTAACTTTTGGAGTCAACTTTTCATTTAATGTTATTTAGTTAATCACGCACTGAATATTTGATGCATGCTGTCTCGCCGTTTCAATTTTCAACTGAAGCTTGCAATACGCTCGCGAGTCCTACTGAGGCGTACTGAAGTATCGTTACTTCTATTGTCGCTAAGCAGGGACACCGCATTCTCATAAACTGCACAGTTCAGATTCCAGAGATTCACTTCTTCAGGGAGCAAATCGGGGAGAGCATTATAAGCTTCAGATAATTTGTCCATCCTGAGAAAGACTTTTTGGTGGATAGATCTCCTGCTTCTCATGTTGACATTATCAGCTATCTGTGAAGGTGGTGTTGCTGGAACGGGTGTTATGTTCGCTGAAGGATGATGTTCTTCTTCTTGCCGATAAAGAGCTTCATATCCGTTTTTGCGCAAAAAGGATACCTGATCTATTAAATACTGAGGCGTTTTATGAGCATATTCCGGGTGCATATTGACCCAATGTTCATGTAACCTCTGCATAAATCCTCTTCGTGCCGGTGAACTTCTTTGCCAACGGGTAAGGATGTCCCTCCGTAGTTGGTCCGACCACTTAAATCTACGTTCTCGCGTTTGTCCGGGACCATTGCCTAGTCGTCGTCTCGGTTTGGTCCTATTGCCACTCCCAACTGAACCATGGCCTTTATCCGAGAGAGGCCTATTGTGGATGGCACTGCGTGATACTGGTGACGTAACCGCGTAGTTCGTTGCGTTAAGGAATTAGCCCAATGCAACGCGGCTGACTGGAAGAGCATTATTATTATATATATAAGGTATTATTATTATTATTATTTTTATTGTTATGAATTTTCATTACCAAAACAATTACGACTCTCATGATTGTTACATACATGCACTTTGAACCTATTTGTCGAATTTATAGTCTAATTTATATACTTCTGCTGCTCATTATTATCGACAAATATTTATCTATAACGAAATACTGAAGCATGTGCTTCAATCACGCTATACCGTAATATCCGTAATGAATTGTAACGCAATTGGAATCTCGAATTCCCTTGAACATTGAAAGCGAAGCTTTCAACTCTGTTTGGGACATCCACAAGGATAAAAAGATTATTGAGAGCCCTTGACTTATTCTGGTGACTATTAAGCGCTAATAGTTTCAGCATTGTTTTGAATCGTTAGCAGGCGATCGTGTCTATTGTTCGTTTCCAATTTCACGTCCAAATTTCAGAACAATGTCGAAGCAGCTTTGCGAGGTTAATTTATTAACTATATTTCCCTAAATTATAACTATTTTTAAATCTGTTCACAGAAGAATTTTAATACTGCAGTGAAATAATATATAACGATTAACTGTTATATATATATATATATATATATATATAATAATGATCAAGTGACAATACATCCATTTTCAATATATTACAAAGATGATGACAATGAATTGAAACTCAAAAGTTTTGTGTCTATGTCCGAATGTTTATGCCAAAATACTATTGCCGTTCATCTCTTTCAAAGACAGTTAGTGGACTACATACAATCAAATTTACAGGGGATCAACAAAATAATATATTTTTCCGACGGTGCCAGTGGGCAATACAAGAACAGAAAAAATTTAATAATCTCACTCAACACAAACAAGATTTTTAAATAGCAGCTGAGTGGTACTTTTTTCCTACTTCGCATGGAAAAGGACCATGTGATGGAATTGGTAGCACTCTAAAAAGACTTGCTGCTAGAGCTAGTCTGCAAAGAGTAAATCATCCTGTTCGTACACCTAGAGAATTATTTACCTGGGCGACAGAAGCTCTACCAAACACAACATGTCGTTATTCGACAAATTCTGAGTACGAAAAAGAAGAAAAGCGGTTGTCAGCTCGCTTTCAAAAAGCTATAACGATAAAGGGGACTTTAAAATATCATTGTATGATTCCAGTTTCTCTTCAAGAATTGGAAGTAAAGCAATTTTCCTTGTATGAAAAGAAAAATATTGTAAAAATTCGTAAATAAGAAATGTTAAAATTTGGATAATGTAAATACTGTATAACATAAAACTGAAAGATGTACCTATTCACTAAGCCAACCTACCGAAATCCTAATAAAGTAATAATTACATTTTTCAATACTGATGTTTTTCTTTCACTTCTTATTATTTATTTATTTCTCGAATTTTTAATGAAGTTATCTGGTCTAAAAAATGAGATTATTTATTTTAAAATATAGAATAATCTTTTAGATTTGAAAGAAAAACGATATAAGAGAAGAAAATCGGTCGTGTAAAGTGATCCGCGCGCCGGTGTGAGGTACCGTGTTCGACAGCGCTAGATACATTAAATTTTTTTAAATAGTAATAACAATTTCACTATTTTCAAATGAATCGTTTTTGATCGTAAATTTGACGTAGAATACGATAAAAATACTAAAAACTTAATTCACGGGGGTCAAACTATTTAAAAATCGATTTAAAAATTTTAATTGTTTATAACAATTTTAATTTGTTGATAATATTTTTGGGATGATTTTTTTATTAAAGCTCGTTCTTTTACCTTTCAAATGAAAAAAACAAGGTCTCTAGTTTAAATACAACAAGAGTTATGCATTAAAAAAAATAGTCTTCACTGAAATTCTGAATTTTTCAACCCTTCCTATTTCCCAAAAAATTGCGAAAAAAAATCCTTGAATACGTATCTTCTCCTTCGATAATGAACTCGTAAAAAAAGTATTATCTCAATCAAAAATGGGTCGGTCCATTCTCTGTTCGATTTGTAAAAGAATATGCCATATACTTAAAATTATCGATTATTATGATGATTATGATTATTATCATTGACCCTCCGTTTACACACAGGGGATTTTAAGGCACAAACGATTTTCCAAACTAGAATGTCTCGTCTTTGGAAAAATATGGAAGTTCGGTTCCCCCTTCTAAAAAATCTAGATGGTAATACGGTCAGGTCCTGTCAGTGGCGCTGCATTTCGTCAGTTAACCTTTGAGATGTGCGCAGTGCAAGTGCGCACAGTGACATAAAAGACCCTGTGTGTAAACCACGTAAGTGTTTTCACAAGGTAGTGAACATTAAATGTTTTGCTTTATTTAGTATTTTCTGGTATTTATATGAGCAACATAAAGTTTTCATGTAATTCTGGAAAGTTGTTCAGTGGAAAAAAGAGTGTAGAGGTGCACATCGGGAATCTGCTTCAATCGATCCTGTATATGATGGAGCAATAGTAAGAATACCAAACGACAATACGCGTGCGAATGGGAAATGAACCTCGAATTTTCGGACATAGTTTGGGGAAGGATGTACGCTGAATTGTAAAGAAGTTCGTCTTATTTTGAGTGGAATATCTGCAAGAAGTTTTTGATTGATGGCTTCTTAGCGGTAAGTTTGAATTATGACTAACTCACCAATCAAAAATCTCTAGCAGATATTCCATTCAAAACAAGGCGAGCTCCTTTACATTTTAGCGTACGTCCTCCCCTAAAGTAGGTCTGAAAAATTGGCGACAAATTTTTCACACACAGTTTTGTCTCCTTAATATTACTCTATGCTGTATACAAAGCTGACAAAAAGACATTTTACAGTTGTGCCTCCTGCGGCAAGGCAGTGTGCGAAGAACAACCTATAGATTTCTGCAAAGATTGTGAAAACTGAATTTTTTAAAGAAAATTTTACTATTTTTGTACAATAAATAAGCATAAACTTTCACTATCCTCCTTTTTCTATGGAATTACCTGCATGAATCACTGTAAAATATTCTTATTATTCAGGCCTTCAAATAATTCAACTTTTTGAATGTATACTGTCATAGTATGATATAGTCCATGCTAACGTAGCGTGAGACGAGATCATACGAAAAAAGTAAGGATGTTCTCTCGGTGTACGTTAATTACTACTGTTTAAACTAAATACCAGAATATGGTTCCTTTATTCACCAGATTCTGTTTTTCGTCTGGTCTGATAATTTCTCCCGCCAATATGGTCTACTGGAGGGAGCAGATGCTGAGCCAGACTCTGACCTCTGTCATACAAGCCAGACGTTGCTACTAGGGTATTTTCTACTTCATGTAAAAATGATAAATCTTACTTTCAATATACATATATACAAATGAAGATAACGATAATGTACTTTTCACATTGCATTATATGGTGATTCGCGGACAAAGTTTTCTCTCTGACACTTCCAAGATGAATTGAATCTTGATTTCTTATCGTGAATTATCTCCAGGAATATAAAATTTATCTCGCACACATATTGTACATCCCGAAAATAACACAAGTTTTGGTATAATAATAATAATCGAATCAAAACGAAGAATTCGGTACTTAAACTATTTGTGCTTTCCTAACCCTACTAAAAAAAATTCAGAAATCGTCACAAATGGTCAGAAGTTCTGACGATTCCTGAAGATCCTGACTATTCCTGACGAGTCTGACTATTTCTGAAGAAATACTAATTCACATCCGATCAGGTAGCTCATTGGCTAAGACTGCAAGTAGGACAACCGAAAAGGATTAAAAATTAAAAATTAAATTTTTCCAATGTTGCATATGCAGATTCAAAAGTTAAAAATGCAGACTCTACGGGTTTCGACGATTTCAGATACCTAAAAATTTTCCTAAAAAATTTAAAATTATGATAAATATAACGTATCTTGCAAAGAGAAAGAGATACGTCAAAACGGACAACATTTTTAGATTCGCCTTCAGAGTCATTTAGTATATAAATATTAATAATAAAATATAAGTAAAAAGAGAATATGCATAAATGAATAAAAATAAATAATATAAACAACCTGGGCGATCCAACAGGGATTAGGTTTTGTGGCATTCCATTCTTGGACCCCTGATAAAAGGATTATCCCTCGAACCCAAGCTCTGACAATTTCTGAACATTTTCTCATGTGCTCTGACTTTTCCTGACGATTTCTGTCGAGAAACGTAAGAAAAGTAGTCAGAAATGGTCAGAGGTCCTGATTTTTTTTTCTGATGATTCCTGACTTTTTTTTTTAGTAGGGAAAACGAAGGTTTTTTCTTTTCTGACCTGTAACCACATTTACGAATTTTTCCATATAAATGTCATGGAGTTATTCCAACTTCATAAATCGTTTTGTCTCTCGATTTGTCCCGTCATCAAAAAGTTGGATTAATAAATATTTTTAATTGTATTTAGCATTGTGTCAACGATTTCTAATTGTCCGCCAGTACGAGGAAGTGTGATATGTGTAAAAAGAAAATAGTGAAATCTAAATTTTACAATATTTTAGTCTCACAACTGTTAATGAAACATATTCTGATTATTTCGAAGCACTTCTCAATTTGTATTTTGCATTCGTAAAGAATTTTTTTGCCATATTGAATTCTTTACGAAATTAAAACATAAAGGTTCCCAGTATATAAAGAATAATTTACATTGAGGTATTTCGCAACAAGTGGCGAGTATTTTAATACAAAAATAACTTGTCCCACTCCAGTCCGGTATTCTCTAACATAAGGTACTTATTCCAAGTTTGTTTGGAATTCATTATTTTAATATTTTCATAATATTTCTTGCTACATACTCATTTTCCTATAGTAGTTTGTCGTACACAGAGTACGTTTCAAACTCAAAGTGTGCGGTCATACTAACAAAATGGTGGAATTAAGCAGCTGCGTGACTTGGACGAAACGGGGCCCTTAACCAGTTAAGTAACTGGTCGGCTCGAAATTGACGTAATGAGCCCAAACTGGTAGAAACGAATCCGGGGTCAAAATTGAATTAAAAATTGAAAACTAAATTAAAAATGGCACATCCATTATGGCGGATCCAATGTGGCGGACTAAAATGCAAAAATCACGTGACTTGAATGAAAGGCAGTACTAAAAAGTTTTTTAAGTCGCTGATGACTATTCTACTATATTATCAGTTATTCCAAGTTATTCCAATTTAGGGTTGTAAAGTTTCATGAAACTTTGACCAAATGAAAAGTTTCAAAAATTAGGGCGGGAAAATACAAAATATGAAAAATACTATTAAGGGTAAATGGTAGTCTATGACGTAATCAAAATTTGACCTTATAATGTTAATTTTGTCCGCCTTCTTATTTTTAAACTAAATAAGTTAGCGTGTCGAAATTTTGGGAGACTGAAGAAAATATATGAGCTGACATCGGTTGGGTCCCTTGGAGTATTTATTTTGTAAGGAAAAGCTGTACTTATAAGTTAAATACGTTACAGAACAAAAGACGCACGCCGGCATTCGCTATTCGCTACGTAATGGAAAGTCAAACTCGATTAACCTGTCAACGCACGACTTCCCCCAATGACAATTTCTATTGGATGAAGAAAGAACGAAGCTGGCAGCAACCAGTAAGCAGCAGAAATAAAGGAATCGAAGTGGTCGATACCAATGTAAAAAGTATCGATACCTCGATGCATCGACCTTCTAAGTATCGCTATCGAGAATCGATACTTTCGAAACTTTGTACTCGATACTTACAGTATCGCATTGGTATCGCCCATCCCTACACTGCGTGCATCGCACGTCGTGTAGGTAACGTCCCCCTTACAATTGTTATCTGGGAACTTGTGGTAACTTATAGGTTTCTTATTGTAAATATGTCATCTTTAAATCTACAGAAGTCTGTACAGAAGTTAATACTTTGTATAAATACTTTAGGCCAATACTTATTTATGCTAATGCTCGGCGCGCAAATAGAATTAGATGTACAATAGGGTAAAAGCTACTGTAGGGAACGTATCCAGCCCCTTGACCCTGCAGTTGCGGGGCCTATTGTTCCACCCGAGTCGAGTACTGGCGGTACAGTCTTCCTCAAGAAGACTGCAGTACCTGAAATAGGAAGCCCATAGTCTGGACACATTAGAAAAAGAAAGAGAGACATTAGAGAAAGAAAGAGAAAGGAAAGACAATTCTCTGCATATTATGGAAACATGAATTAAAATATCATCAATTTTTAACTCAGACTTGAAACTCTTTAAAGTTTGACCTATATACGTTACATTCGAGAAAATTTATTTGTTAACAAAGTTACACAAGAGTATGAATTTTTTGTGTAAGTTTGTTGGAAGAACTAGGCTAAAAATAAAGAAAATAAAGTTTGGAACTATTTTTATTCACAAAAACCCTAAATTAACAAAACCAATTTTTTTTTAATTACCTGTGGCATAAAGAAAAATTTTTTGCTTTATTGATATTTCCTCGTACGACGAGCCATTATTTGTTCACAACCTTATAAAAAGGACTTCCGGTTCGGCGAAGATAGAAAGTAGACGTGGGTGAGGTGCCAGAGCGAGTTTTGGACAGTGTTTGAGAGGAAACGTGTGAGAGAAGGTGATAAATAGTTGTAAAAAGCTGAAGAAAGATGCTGGTGTCCAGTGGAAGTGAACGCGAGGAAGGAGGTGAAGCAGGGGAGATAAAAAGTGACTGTAAAAAAGTGGCACGTGCAAAAGTGAGGTTAAGGTCGGACCAGAAGGACGCAGGAAAAGGGCGAAGTGCGAGCGCCGCCTAGTGGTGGAATAGCAAAGGTGATGTAAGTAGGTTGACTAGGGTAGTAGTGCGAGAATCAGCTGAGCTGAGAGAAACAGAGAGTGAGAGAAGTGAGAAAGGAGGAGTGCTGGCGCACGACAACACAGAAGAGAGAAATGGAAGACGAGAAGAAGCAGAAAGTGTACGGAGCCTTTGGTGCAGTGAAGGAGTTGGAAAAGCATCAGGAAAAAATGTTGGCATAACACTGCAGAAAATCGTAGCGAAGTTCGAGCAACTCAGCGTGAGGTTTGAGGCAGAGAAAAGCAAGTAGGAATAGGGAGAAGTGAGAGAAGTAGAATGGCAAACAGGAGCAGAGGACAAAACGTGGAGGAACGAGCCGAAGAAGCTTACATAAGAAAATTGGTTGAAAGAGAAGGAAGAGAGAGCGGAAAGGAGAAGGAATTTAAAAGTGCTGGGAGTGGGGGAGGAAGAAAATTAACTGACGAACGTGGTGGGACTCTTGGCCGCACGTACGAAAATCTTGGCGGAAGTGGAAAGGTCAAAGAAAATAGACGGTGGGATGCAGCTCCAGTTGTGGACATAGAAGAACAAAAGGGACTTACTTAACGCCAAAGGCAAATTGAAAGGTTTGGGTCTCTGGATGGACGAGGGCTTAATTGAAAGGGAAGAGGGAATCCAGGAGTGGTTGAGAAGGGAGAAGAAAAGATTGGCAAAGGCGGGGGAGGAAATAGATTTGAGATTTATGAAGGCGAGAGTAGGGGAGACGATCTGACAGTGGAGCGAACAGGAAGGAGAGATGATAGTGACTGGCACAATAACAAAGGAGACAGAAGGAGAACAAGGTGGGAGGAGGATGAGCGCGGCGGAGCATGGTAGAGGAGGAGAATAAGTGAGTGAGTGAGAAAGTGGAAAAAGAAAAAGCAATTATGGGGGACAGTGATAGTGAGAAGGAAAAGTGCTGGGGAACCAAGTATGAAAAAAGGGACGTGTTTAGAGACGCTAAGGAGAATGGAAGAGATATAATGTTTTT
Organism: Andricus grossulariae; assembly: GCA_011634705.1. NCBI lineage: Eukaryota > Metazoa > Arthropoda > Insecta > Hymenoptera > Cynipidae > Andricus > Andricus grossulariae. Next base: position 99,393,736 of record JAABKJ010075445.1, on the reverse strand, counting down.
GGATAATATTTTTGGAAAGCTCATTGCTGTTTGTGAGTATGGGTATAGTTATGTTGTAAGATAGTGTAAGATGAGTTTCTGGATAAGAAGAACTGTTCTTTTCAAGGCGTAGTTCTGTAGAGGATACAATATATTTTGAAAATATCAAAACATAAAGTTTGTGCAAAAATAGAGTTAAAGTAATACAATGAAGTATATAGATTGTGCTTCTTCCAGTTCTTTACTAACCGCACAGCTTATTTATCGTGGTTTTGTTAGAGTTGTTGGCAGTATCCACTGGTTGTCATTTTGCTGTTCAATGTTTTAGGCCAGTATATAGGTGTTTTAATTTTTTCCTGTATCTTGGAATATTAATGTAGTGAAGGCCTTTTCCGGTTTTTTTAATGTTATTATTTAAAAATTACTCACATGTTCCGACTCAGATGGGAGTCCTTTTCAAGACGTAGGTCTGTAGAAGATACAATATATTTTTGAAATTTAAAATAAAAAGTTTTGACTAAAAATAGAATTAAAGTAATACAATTAAGTATATACATTGTGCTTTTTCCAGTCCTTTACTGACCACATGGCATCTTCGTCGTGGTTTTGTTCGAGTTGTCGATAGTATCCACTAGTTGTCATTTTGCTGTTTAAGGTTTTAGGCCAGTATATAGGTGTTTTTATTTTTTCCAGTACCTCAGAATATTAATGCAGTGAAGGCCTTTTCCGTTTTTTGAGGTTCTTATTCACAAATGGCCTAAATATTTCGACTCGGATGAGAGTCATTTTCAAGGCGTAGTTCTGTAGAGGATACAATATATTTTCAAAAATTTTGCTGAAAAAGTTTTGACCAAAAATAGAGTTAAAGTAATACAATTAAGTATATACATTGTGCTTTTTCCAGTCCTTTACTGACCACACAGCATGTTCCTTGTGGTATTGTTCGAGTTGTTGGTAGTATCCACTGGTTGTCATTTTGCTGTTCAAGATTTTAGGCCAGTATATAGGTATTTCAATTTTTTCCTGTATCTTAGAATATTAATGTAGTGATGGCCTTTCCCGGTTTTTTTACGTTCTTCTTCAAAAATTGCCCACATGTTTCGACTCAGAGGGGAGTCCTTTTCAAGGCGTAGTTCTGTACAGGATACCATATATTTTCAAAAATTTGATTGAAAAAGTTTTTACTAAAAGTAGAGTTAAAGTAATACAATTAAGTATATAAATTGTGTTTCTTCCACTTCTTTACTAACCACACAGCATGTACGTCGTGGTATTGTTCGAGTTGTTGATAGTATCCACCGGTTGTCATTTTGTTGTTCAAGGTCTTAGGCTACTATATAGGTGTTTTAATTTCTTTCTGTAGCTTAGAGTATTCATGTAGTGAAGGCCTTTCCCGGTTTTTTGATGTTCTTATTTAAAAATTGCCCACATGTTTCGACTCAGATGCGAGTCCTTTTCAAGGCGTAATTCTGTAGAGTATACAACATATTTTGAAAATTAATGAAAAAAAGTTTGTACTGAAAATAGAGTTAAAGTAATGCAATAAAGTATATAAATTGTGCTTCTTCCACTTCTTTACTAACCACACAGCATGTTCGTCGTGGTATTGTTCGAGTTGTTGATAGTATCCACCGGTTGTCATTTTGCTGTTCGAGGTCTTAGGCTTCTATATAGGCGTTTTAACTTTTTCCTGTAGCTTAGAATATTAATGTAGTAAAGGCCTTTTGCGGTTTTTTTATGTTCTTTTTTAAAAATTGCCCACATGTTTCGACTCAGATGGAAGTCCTTTTCAAGGTGTAGTTCTGTAGAGGATACAATATATTTTTAAAAATTTTGCTGAAAAAGTTTTGACTAAAAATAGATTAAAAGTAATACAATTAAGTATATACATTGTGCTTCTTCCAGTTCTCTACTAACCACACAGCATGTTCGTTGCGGTTTTGTCCGAGTTGTTGGTAGTATCCACTGGTTGTCATTTTGCTGTTCAAGATTTTAGGCCAGCATATAGGTGTTTCAGTTTTTTCCTGTATCTTAGAATATTAATGTGTTGAAGGCCTTTTCGGTTTTTTGATCTACTTATTTAAAAATTGCCCACATGTTTCGACTCAGATGCGTGTCCTTTTCAAGGCGTAGTTCTGTAGAGGATATAATATATTTTGAGGAATTTTGTTAAAAAAGTTTTTACTAAAAGTAGAGTTAAATTAATACAATTAACGATATACATTGTGCTTCTTCCAGTTCTTTACTAACCGCACAGCTTATTTATCGTGGTTTTTTTCGAGTTGTTGATAGTATCCACTGCTTGTCATTTTGCTGTTCAATGTTTTAGCCCAGTATATAGGTGTTTTAATTTTCTCCTGTATCTTAGAATATTAATGTCGCGAAGACCTTTTCCGGTTTTTTATCTTCTTATTTAAAAATTGCCCACCTGTTTCGACTCAGATGCGAGTTCTTTTCAAGGCGTAGTTCTGTAGAGGATACAATATATTTTGAAAATATCAAAACATAAAGTTTGTGCAAAAATAGAGGGATCTTTAATTCCTAACACATCCAAATTCCACAGTTCTGAAACTTTCGCATCGGATACAAACATTGAAACAGCCGTCGTCACTATATCTGATCGTTCAGTGTTCGAAACCTGACCCATGACAGTCCAACCAAACACTGTCTGTAAAACAGTGAGACCATTCGATAAATCGTGTTTTTGACCTGTCATGATTTTACCGGCAATGTCCGCGCCTATGAGAACGTCAATCCAGTCATAAAAATTCTTAGCACTCGAATCTAGATCGCATAGTGAAATGTGTTTGTCGTGCAATTCCTTAACCCATTCCATTTTCTTTACGCTTGAAATATCTGCACAAATAATATCTTTCCTCATAGCTCGAAAATTGCATGCACAATCACCCCCAATACTCTTCATACGAACTGAGTAAATATCATGAGGCTGACTCTTCGTTTTTATACCGCAAATAAGGAATGAGCAATCTCTACTTTTCCAGTCGGTTCATAACCTGAAAAATCTACGACACTAGCTTTAATACAGGATCGTTGAGAAACGCCATCAATTACTGCTCGAGCATACTTTACTTTAGAATCTGAGTACAGCATAACGCGTATCGTTTGTAAATAGACATCCGCTAGACTACAGAAACTCGCGATGTTCTGTTCAACGACTTTAATTTCTTTCGGCGTTTCGATTTTTCCAGAAGCTACGTTATTCGAATTACTGCAAAGATCCGGACAAAATAGTATCACATGACGATTTCCGCACCAGTCACATGATATTTTGACTCTACAGTCTTTTCAGCGATGCCCCCGTTTCAAACACTTGAAGCAACAACTATTCTCTTTAACTATATTTTTCCTAACATCGAGAGACAATTTCTTTGCTTTATCACACACGGCATTCTCATGGTTACTACTACGAAAAATACAGTTCTTACGTTTTTTCTCAATGGCAAGTAGAGCGCTGGCTGTAGCTGTCTCCTGCGATGAGTCCATCTTACTTCTGCTTCCTTTCGTCTTTTCCCGTTTTTCATTCTCCGTCTGCATAGAAAAACCGTTGACCGCCATGGTTATTCTCTCTTCGTTTTTGACTTCCGCTTCCAAGAATTGAAGCAGCTTCGTCAAGCGGGCCGTCGTCTCAGCACCGTCTGCAGGGGTAGCATTGCTCATGGCAGAGCGTTGCCATGACCGTAGAATTTACTCAGGAAGCGAGGACTCGACCAAAGGATAGAGCATTGTGGCACAATTGTCCGTAGCCACTCCGAGTGTTTCCAATGCGCGTATATGCGCCGATATTTTGTCAAAAACATCTGACACACTTGTCTTTTTCCCTTTATTCGTGGCATTTTGAAGTACCAACGAAAGCAGTTTACGCGTATAATACTCGACAAGTAAATCGCCCCGGCCAAATCGATTTTTAAGACTATCAAACGCCTTCTTGTAATTTTCTGCTGTAGTCGGATAGCCTTGCACTACATTTTCGGCCTTTGCCCCTTTCTCCATTGCTTGCTTCAAGTTCTCCAGTTTATCTACTATGGAAACACTATCGTCCTCGTGGATGTTTCGGAAATGCGACCAAAATTGGAGCCACTTGTCAACACTTCCACTAAACTTTGGTATTTCCAGCTTGGGTATTTTGAACGGCTTTTCATTTCGGGAAACTGAAACACTAGCCGCAGTCATACCTTGCTGGTTATTTTCGTCTTCGGATTGATCACTTAAACTCAGTTTCGCCATAAAAAATTGGAGCTGATATGCCTCGTGCGACTCAATGTCTTCTCCCACTTCTTCCTCGGAAATATCTGAAGCGATTAACAATTCCACGTATTTTGTGTTCGCCTCATCGAGCTTTTGCATCCGAGCCTCTAATACCTGCCACACAACTGTTCGTTCTGCTGCTGAGGCGTTTTCATTTTCGCACTTAGCATTAAGACTGTTTAAACACTTCGTAAAAGATGTTAGCTGTATTGTTCGAACCTTCTTTGCGAGTTCCATTTTGAGGTTAGTCAACTCACGCTTCGTTCGAACTCGACACAAATCACTTCAATTTTTCACTACCAGTCCTGTCACGGTCGCCAGATGTTAAAACTATCTTAGAAGGGCAGGTAAATGAATAATTGATATCCGAAAACTTGAGGTAATCGAAAACAGTTAGATATTTATTTAACACAACGAAATTACACTCAACTCTTCTCGGCGTCACGAGACTACTCTCTTTTTCCCTCGCAATCCGCACGCTCTCTTAGCGCTCTCTCGCGGTGAGCGCCAATTCTGTTTAAATTCAAATCTCGACACTTTGAAAGCTTCGTCAGTATTTTTTCAGTGAAAAACTTACTTAAATCTTCAAGAATTGTAATAGATTCCGGGAGATTTATGTGAGGATCACATGAATCTCAAGACAAGCGATCGTAATACAGCTACATATAAATGTTCCAATATTATATTTTTGTAATATTCCAATATTATATTTTATTATATATTATTTTAAATATTAATATTTCATTTAATTAGATATCAATCAACTTTTTATAGATGAAAATACTGCTCATTCTGAGGATTCTTTTTCCTTTATGACCAATCTTTGCAGCGAGAACGACGACAATTCATCTGACGAAGATTCTTTTAATACAGAGAGAATTCCTGGAGACGTTTCATTGCGATTTCATCACGATGAAGATCCGAACCTTCTCGCTGAATTTGTAGAAAATAATGATAATGTACCAAGAGTAAAAATCTCTAAAGAGGATAGTGATACAAATTCTTTTGACGTACCTAACATAAAAAAGTATTTACTTGATGACAATAGAATTATGTTTCCAGAAGCAGGAATAAAAGTATCCGAAGTTATTCTAATGATCTTTGGATTTTCTTTAAGATTTTCGCTTAGCTATAAAGGTCGTCGAGAGTTAATTAATATGATAAAAGTTTTAGCTGGGCCAAACTTTAAAGCTTGGACAATAAGCGATTATTATCTCTCAAATATATTTGATCCTCCAAGTGAGGTAATTCAATATCATTTTTTGTGTGCAATTTGCTGTTTACCTTCAGAGGTATGTGCGTCAAAAAAATACTTAAAAAATCATTAGAACATTTGCGAAAAATGTAAAAAGCATTATCTGGTGCCAATGAACTCCCCGAATTATTTCATTTCCATTGATATTACGTATCAACTAGGAACCTTTTTGAATATAGATCTCATAAGAAACGGGTTGTTCAAAAATCTGGAAAAACTAAAATCAAGGCCTCAAAATGATAGGAATATTTGTGATGTATATGATGGTGATCTGTACAAGAATTTAATTTCTTCAGGAAACTATGTAAATGATTCTTTAATATTAACTTTTACATTTAATACCGATGGAGCTGCACTGTTTAATAGTTCTTAAAGAAGTTTTTGGCCAATTCTTATTATTATCAATGAATTGCCTCCACATTTACGGTTCAAATTTGTAATTCTAGCAGGTCTATGGATTGGCACAAAAGAACCGACACCTGCGTCAATGAACATGTATCTTCGACCTTTCGTTGACCAGCTGAAAGTCTTAAACACAGAAGGATTTAAATGGATAAATCAGGAAGGCAAGATTATGAGAATTATTTTGAAACCTCTATTATGTAGCGTGGATACTGTAGCACGACCTATTTTACAGAATCGTGTTCAATTTAATGGTCATTATGGCTGTTCATGGTGCTATAGTTTTGGTGACTATGTTGGAGGTTCAATGCGGTATCTTTTAAAAGAAACAGACCCATTAATTAGAACTCATGAATCGCATCTTACTGATATGAAAGCTGTTATGAAAGTTACTAAAGCTCAAGAGTCAAGGGGAAAAAAACAACAAAATCCATTACTGGCGTTAAAGGATATTCGGTGTTATCCGAATTGGAGTCACTGAATATAGTGTGGGGCTTTGTAAGGGATTATCTTCATGCCGATTTACTTGGAGTAGTTCTTCATATATGGAATATCTGGACAAATTCGAAAAGTCCAATTCATATTACAAAGTCGCAATTAACTCAAATTAATGAAAGACTGTTGAAAATGACTCCACCACACGAAATTCATCGTTTAGTAAGACCATTAATGGACAAGTGTAAATGGAAAGCTTCCGAATGGAGATCTTGGTTGTTATTCTATGCTATACCTTTTATAAATGGGATTTTGATCGAATGTGCTGTAAAGCATTTTGCTTTGCTGTCCAACAGCATATTTACATTATTGCAAAGGAACATAACTCAAATAGAATTAGATAAATGTGAAAGAGATTTGTTGAATTTCGTCGGCCTATTTGAAATCTTATACGGCGAAAAAAATGTGACATTGAATGTGCATAGCCTAACGCACTTAGCTCAGCACATTAAACTCAGCGGTCCACAATGGGCCACTTCAACATTTCCCTTTGAAAATACAATATATTACTTAAAAGAGTATGCGCATGGTCCAAAAGGAGTATATGAGCAAATGGCAAAGAAATATTTACAAGCTAGCGTCTTCAAAAGTATTGTACAAGAGTCAACAGAAATATCTCCTTGTGTAAATTATTGTGAGTCATTATTTTTTAGAAACGAAACAGTGAACTTTTGCCGCAGTAATTTTAATAATGTCGTGCTTTTAGGCAAAGTCACAGTAGATTCTAAGTACTCCTTGCTTTCAAAAACTAATAAGGATGTTATAACTTTTGACCGATGCGTATTTCGCCACATGGTTGTACATAGTCTGCGATATAGTCGTCCGCAAAAGTCAGATAATACTGTATTCCGTCTGTGTAGTGGAGAATTTATTCAAATTCTGAACTTGCTTTATCTTGATGAAAAAACCTGGGTAGAAGTTCAGTACATTTCTTATGTTAAAAATTCATTTGTTTTATTTAAAATTAATCCGTTTTCGTTGAAGATTCAAGCATTTTGTTAAAAATTCTTATTTTTTGGTTTTGATTAAACTGTTTTTTATTTAAAATAAAAAATAGTTTTTAGTTGAAAATTCAAATACCTGGTTGAACGTTGAACTAACCAAAAAAAATAATTTTTTTTATTCAACTTTCTGGTTGTAAATATTTATATAAGAATAATATTTATATAAAATTTATTTTTAACAAGTTTTTTGCAAATTAAATATTTTTAATTATTACCAAAAATTTATTCGTAATTTGAAAACAATAAAATAAATTAAATTTTTTTTATTACAAAATTTAACTTCCATTTTTTGTTGCATATTGATATTTTTTAGTTGAAAATTTAATTATTTTGGTGAAAAATCGTTTTTCTTCGGTTGAAAAGTAATCGTTTTAACTAAAAATGTAATTTTTTTTTTTTAGTTGAAAATTGATCTCTTTGGTTAAAAATTTTATTATTTAATTGGAAATTAATCTTTTTTATTAAAAATTTAACTGTTTTGGTGAAAATTCGTTTTTCTTTGGTTCAAAAGTAATTGTTATAACTGAAAATTTAACTGTTCTATTTTTGGTTAAAAATAAATCTTTCTTAATTATTCCATTTGTGATTAATAATTGATCTTTTTTATTTAAAAATTCAACCATTTGTTTGAAAATTCATATAATTTGTGGAAAAGTTTCCTTTTTTGGTAAAAAATTGATTGTCTTGATTAAAACTTCATTTTTTGGTTGAAATATCTTTGGTTCAAAAATAATCGCTAGAACTGAAAATTTAACTGTTTTATTTTTGGTTGAAAATTTATGTTTTTTAGTTGAAAATTCTAAGATTTGGTTGTAAACTCGTGTATTTTGTTGCAAATTCTTTCATTTTTCCTAAAAAATTAAACTTCTTGTTTGAAAATTCATTTTTTACGTTGAAGATTCAACAGTTTTGTTAAAATTTCGTCTTTTTTTGATTGAAAGTTGATCTAATGGACTTCACAATCCAAAATTTTTTCAAAAGAGGGAGAATATGGTGATTTTTCATGAAAATATTCAACAAATTTTCATCAAAATAGTAAAGTTTCTACCGAAAAAAATTAATTCTCAACGAAAAATGTAATAATTGATAGTTCAACCACAAAAGACGAATTTTCAACCAAAGAGATGAATCTTCAACAAAGAAAATTAATTTTCTACCAAAAAATTTTAACAAATTAGATGAATTTTCAACTAAAAAAGATCAATTTTCAACCAAAAAGACGAATTTTCAACCAAAGAGATGAATCTTGAACCAAAAAATGAATTTTTAACAAAATTGTTGGACATTCAAACAAATTTAATTTAATTTTCAACCAAAAACAGAATTTTCAACAAAATACATGAATTTTCAATGAAATAGTTGAATTTTCCACTGAAAAATATCAATTTTAAACCAAAAATGAAATAGATACATTTTCAGTTAAAAAGAGAAAAACGAATTTTCACAGAAATAGTTGAATTTTCAACCAAAAAAGGTTAAATCTCAAAGAAAAATTAATTAATTGATATTTCAACCCGAGATGAATCTTCATCCAAAAAAATGAATTTTTAACCAAATTATTGAACCTTTAATCTAAAAAATGAATTTTCAACAAAAAAGTTTAATTTTCTATAAAAAAGAAGAATTTTGAACGAAATACAAGAATTTTCAAACAAATGGTTGAATTTTCAACTAAAAAAGATCAATTTTTAACCAAAAAGGTGAATTTTCAAAAAAATAGATGAATTTTTAACCACACAGTTGAATTTTCATCCAGAAAAGATTAAATCTCAAAGAAAAATTAATTAGTTGATATTTGAACCAGAGACGAATCTTTATAAAAAAATTAATTTTTAACAAAATTGCTGAACCTTCAATCTAAAAAAATGAATTTTCAACCAAAAAGTTTAATTTTCTATAAAAGCAGCAGAATTTGAAGAAAATAAAAGAATTTTCAAACAAATGGTTTAATTTTCAGCAAAAAAAGATGAAATCTCAACGAAAAATTTAATAGTTAATATTTCAACCAAAAAAGACGAATTTTGAACCAAAAAGATGATTTTTCAACCCAAAAAATAAAGTTTTATTCAAGAAGATCAATTGTCTACCAAAAAAGAAGAATTTGCAACAAAATATATGAATTTTGAAACAAATGGTTAAATTTTCAATTAAAAAAGATCAATTATCAATCATGAATAGAATAATAATTTAAAAAAGTCTATTTTCATCCAAAAATGGTACACTTTAATTTTTAGTTATAAAAATTACTTCTGAATCGAAGAAAATCAAATTTTCACCAAAACAGTTGAATCTTCAACCAATAAAATAAATTTTTAATAAAATAGTTGAACCTTCAACTATTTTTTGAAAATTTCTTTTTTTCTTGGTTAAAAATTAATTTTTGTAAATAAAAATGTAACTATTCCATTTTTGGTTGAAAATTGATATTTTAGTGGGAAATTCAAATAATTGTGGAAAATTCATTTATTTTGGTTATAATATTATTATTTGGTTGAAAAATTAATAAAAATTTACATATTTGGTTGAAAATTAATTTTTTTGGTTAAAAATTCATTTTATTTGTTGAAAGTTGAACTATTTATGGAAAATTTTTTGTTTTGCTTAGAAAAAAATTTTTAACTGTTAATTTAACTAATTCCATTTTTGGTTGAAAATTGATATTTTTTAGTTGAAAATTAGTTTCCTCGATTGCAAATTTAACTATTTTTTATTCATATTTTAGTTGAAAATTCATTTTTTTTTTTTGACGAAAATTTAACTATTTTGTTGAAAATTCCTTTCTTTCTTGGTTAAAAATTAATTTTTGTGAATATAAATGTAACTATTCTATTATTGATTGAAAATCTATTTTGGGTATCAATATTATTATTTGGTTCACAAATTAATAAAAGTTTACGTATTTTGTTAGAAATGTAACTTCAAAAAAAATTAATTTCGTTGGTTAAAATGGTAACTATTTTGTTAAAAATTATTATTATTTTTTAAAAATCAATTCTTCAACTCAAACTGTCCCACAAATATTGAGCGATTTGGACAAAAATAATTTGAATAAAAAACTGATAAGATTTCTGAATTGTTGAACGTGATTTTTAAATCATGATATCAATTTTTTTATAAATAAACAAATATGACGGACAAAATTGCCATTTTTTCTATGTGACGTTCCCGGTTCTCGTCAATAACAGAAAAAATGTTGAAATTGCCTAAGTTTCATAAATTATCATTTGTTAAAGATGTACTAATATTATATAAAAAACAGAAAAATTTGTTATAAACAAATTATTTGTTGAAAGAATATTTTCTACGATTTTCCATAATTTTGCGTCTTTTTCAAGTTATATTGCACGAAATTTGGATAAAAACAATATAACAATGAAAAAATTTCTTCTTGAGATTATTATTGTTAATATTATAAACAAATTTATTAAACAAATGCATTAACCAGGCTTTGGTCGACAGAAAAATTCGTTTTTTCCTATGTCAGTTTTTTAAATCAGGAACTTTATGATCATTTTAGCAAAATTCATAATTTGTTAATTATTCTTATAGATTTGTTAAACAAATTTAATAAACAAACGCATTACTCGGGAATTTGTCAGCAAAAAACATCGTTTTTTTCAAGGCCAGACCTTCAATTTGGGAACTTAATGAGAATTTTAGCGGAGTGAATAATTAGATGATAAATTTTATGTGTTTTTTTTAAACAAATTTAAGAAACAAATAAGATAATCAGGCATTTGTCGACAGAAAAATTCGTTTTTTTCAATGTCAATTTCTTAAATTAGGAACTTCATGATAACTTTAGCCAAATTCATAATTTTTTTTTATTCTTATGATTTTTTCAAACAAATTCAATAAACAAATTTAACAAACAAATGCATTATTCGGGCATCTGTGGACGGAAAAATTCGTTTTTTTCTATGTCAGTCTTTCTAAATAGTAACCTGAAGATAATTTTAGCAAAATTCATAATAGGTTGATAAATGTTGTATTTTTTTAAAAACAAATTCAATAAACAAATGCATTATTTGGGTATTTTTCGACAAAAAAGTTATTTTTTGTCAGTCTCAGTCCTTTCAGTTTAAGTTTCTCCGAATTTTTCCGTCGACATTTGCCCCAATAATGCATTTGTTTATAAATTTTTTTTTAAAAATTCCTACAATTGATTAAAAAATTATGAATTTCGCGGAAGTTATCATGAAGTTCCTAATTAAAAAAGCTGACATTGAGAAAAGAAAACGAATTTTTCTGCTGACAAATGCCCGAATAATGCACTCATTTAATTAATTTGTTAAAAAAAATCATAAGATTATTGAAAAAATTATAAATTTTGCTAACATTATCATAAAGTTCCTGATTGAAAAAAATGACATTAAAAAAAAATGTTGCGGTCGAAAAATGCCTGAATAATGCATTTGTTTAATTAATTTCTTTATACTGTCAACAATTATGATCTTACGAGAAACTTTTTTCATTATAATATTGTTCCTATTCAAATTTCTTGCAGATAACTAAAAAAAACGTAAAATTATGGATAATCGTGGAAAATATTATTCGAATAAATGATTTGTTTATACAATTTTTGTTTATTATATACTATTGTAACATCTTCAACGGAACGTTAAATAGAAAAAATGGCAATTTTTCTCGTCATCTTTGTGTATTTATAAAAAAATTGCAAGTCGAATTCAAAAATCAGGCTCAACAATTTTCTTTAAAATCTAATCAGCTTTTTTTCATTTTTTTTTTTTCCGAAAGACTTCACAAATATTTTAAAGATTTCGTAAAAATAGCATAAAGATTTCAAAACTTTCACAAGATTTCAAGGATTTAAAATTCTTTTTAAAGGGTATAATGAACCAGATTTCTAAGATTAAAAAATATTTCATGTATTTTAATAATTTTAAATTAATACAAAAGGTTTCAGAAAGATTTCACCATTTTTTTTAAAGATTTCGTAAAAATATAAAGATTTTCAAAACTTTCATCAGATTTCACAGATTTTAAAAAAATTTTAAAAGGGTATAATAAACCAGATTCCTAAGATTACAAAATATTTAATATATTTTAATAATTTCAAATTAATACAAAAGGTTTCACAATTATTTCAATGATTTCATAAAAATATCATCAAGATTTCAAAAGGATTTAAATTTTTTTAAGAGGGTATAATAAATCAGATTTCTAAGATTATAAAATATTTCACAATTATTTTAAAGATTTCGTAAAAATATCATATCGATTTTCAAAACTTTCACAAGATTTCACAGATTTTTTAAATTTATTAAAAGGGTATAATAAACTAGATTCCTAAGATTACAAAATATTTCATCCACTTTAATAATTTCAAATCAATACATCAGATTTCAGAAAGATTTCATAAATATTTTAAAGAATTCGTTAAAATATCGTAAAGATTTCAAAACTTTCATAAGATTTCAAAAGGATCTACAATTTTTTTAAAGGGTATAATAAATCAGATTTCAAATATTATAAAATATTTCATATATTTTAATAATTTCAAATTAATACAAAAGGTTTCAAAAAGATTTCACAATTATTTTAAACGTTTCGTGAAAATATCATTAAGATTTTAAGGATTAAAAAAATTTTTAAATGGTATAGTAAATCAGCTTTCTAAGATTACAAAATATTTCACGCATTTCATAAATTCAAATTAATACATCAGATTTCAGAAAAATTTCACAAATATTTTTAAAAATTCGTTAAAATATCGTAAAGATTTCAAAACTTTCATAAGATTTCAAGGATTAAAAAAAAATTTAAAGGGTATAATAAACCAGATTTCTAAGATTACAAAATATTTTATATATTTTAATAATTTCGAATTAATACAAAAGGTTTCCGAAAGACTTCACAAATATTTTAAAGATTTCGTAAAAATAGCATAAAGATTTCAAAACTTTCACAAGATTTCACGGATTTAAAAATTTGTTTAAAAGCGTATAGTAAATCAGATATCTAAGATTAAAAAATCATGTATTTTAATAATTTTAAATTAATACATCAGATTTCAGAAATATTTTTAAGAATTCGTTAAAATAGCGTAAAGATTTCAAAACTTCCATAAGATTTCAAGGATTTAAAAATTTTTTTAAAGGGTAAAATAAACCAGATTTCTAAGATTAAAAAATATTTCATGTTTTAGTAATTTCAAATTAATACAAAAGATTTCACAAATATTTTTAAGAATTCGTAAAAATATCGTAAAGATTTCAAAACTTTCATAAGATTTCAAACATTTAAAAAAAAATTTAAGTGTATAATAAAGCAGATTTCTACGATAAAAAAAATATTCCATATATTTTAATAATTTAAAATTGATATAAAAGATTTCACAATTATTTGAAAGATTTCGTAAGAATATCATAAAGATTTTCAAAACTTTCACAAGATTTCAAAAGGATTTAAAAATTTTTAAATTCATAAACCAGATTTCTAAGATTATAAAATATTTCATATATTTTAATAATTTCAAATTAATACAAAAGGTTTCAGAAAATATTTCACAAATATTTTAAAAATTTCTTCAAAATATCAAAGATTTTCAAAACTTTCACGGATTAAAAAAATTTTTTAAAGCGTATAGTAAACCAGATATCTAAGATTAAAAAATATTTCTAATATTTAAATAATTTCAAATTAACACAAAAGGTTTCAGAAAGATTTCACAAATATTTCAAAGATTTCGTTAAAATATCGTAAAGATTTCAAAAATTTCATAAGAATGTAACGGAATAAATAAAAAAATTAAAGGGTATAGCTAATCAGATATTTAAGATTAAAAAATATTTCATTTATTTCAAAAATTTCAAATTATTACAAAAGGCTTTAGAAACATTTCACAAATATTTTAAAGAGATCGTAAAAATATCATAAAAATTTCAGAACTTTTATAAGATTTCAATGATTTAAAAATTTTTTAAAGGCGTACAGTCAACCATATTTCTAAGATTACCAAATATTTCATTTATTTTAATATGTTCATATTAATACCTCAGATTTCACAAATATTTTAAGGATTTCGTAAAAATATGAAAATTTCAACAATAAAAAAATGCCAAAATTTCACAAAGGTTTCGAACATTTCACAAAGATTTAAAAATTTTAAAAAGGTTTCAAGGATTTTAAAAAGGGTAAAATAGTTGAATCCTCAACCAAAACAGATTAATTTTTAACCAAACAATTGTATTGTTAACCAAAACAAATCAAATTTCTACCAAAAGAGATAAATTTTCAAACCGAAGAGACGAATTTTTAACCAAAAAATATTTCAGTTGAATTTAAAAAAACAAATATATGAATTCTTAACAATAAAGTTGATTTTCTACCAAACTAGTTAAACTTTCAATCCAAAAAGATAAATTTTCAACAAATCAGTTGAATCTTCAACTTGAATCGTTAAATTTTCAATTTGAACAAAAAATTAACCAAAAATAAAACGAATCTGTGACTAAAAGGATGAATCTTCAGCAGAAAACATTATTTTTTAAAAAACTGGTTCAACCTTCAATCAAGTAAATCTACCAAAAAGATCAATTCTGATCAATTAATTTAGATTTAACAATAAATAATAAATTTAAATTTAAATTAAAATTAAATTTAAATTTAATAATAAAATTCTTATCTAAAAATACAATCTTGACCAATTTTTCATTTTCCCTGACCATTATTATTCCAATTTTTTTTTATAAAAATAAATAAACTTACGCTAGTCAACAAAACTAACATCTTTTTAATAATTATTATTCAAAGACCAGAATTTTAATATTGTAACATTT
The DNA here is from genome assembly GCA_011634705.1 of Andricus grossulariae. Classification (NCBI taxonomy): domain Eukaryota; kingdom Metazoa; phylum Arthropoda; class Insecta; order Hymenoptera; family Cynipidae; genus Andricus; species Andricus grossulariae. The sequence continues at coordinate 99,378,533 of JAABKJ010075445.1, read as the reverse complement.
TAACATACAATGTTTTATAAACAGAATAAAAGCATTTCAAAACAAAATTATAAAATTTTAAATTTATTATCCTCAACAGTTATTTAAAGTGTCTCTTATTGAAATTCCGTGACTTTTGACAGATTTTTATGAAAATCCCTAACATTCCCTGACCAATAAAATTCCTGTACAAACAGTGATGAATAACTCAATCAAATTTCAACCAATTATAAACAATAAAAGTTCATTACAAGCAGAATCAAACTTTTAATACATTAACAGAAAAAAATTAATAGATTAGAAAAAATGTAATTAAGTTGTTAGAGTTGAAAAAAAATCGGAAATAAATAATAAACTTTCAAATATTTTTGATTGTAGAATCATGATTTTTCACTGTGACAAAATAAACAATCCAATGTTAAAAAGGTGTCTTTTTCCACTATCAAACAAAACAAAAAATTCGAAATCAAGTGAAAAATGGCGGAATTATGAATTATATATACATGAAACTACCAAAAAATAATTCAGCAGAGAACATGTTAAAAAACATATTTTATTCTCCAAGATAATACAAATAAAACTTATATCATTGTATTTATAAACTTAAGATTCGTCCTTATTTTCTATAATTCTGAGTTCTAAAATAAAAAAGAAAGTTTTAAAAATTAAAACCTACCCCTGACTTCAAGTGCTGCAAGTCTTAATTGTACGCTCCCGCGCTTAAGCCGCACAAGTGCCGCCATAATTTGAAAAAAAAAAGAAGAAAGTTGGATAATTTCACCTCGGAAAACTTCTATATTTCCGGCACATTTTATGACCCCGGATTGACACTGTTGCGCATGAAAAGTAGATCAATCTGACCTAACCGGCGCGAGAGGACTGGTCATCGAGAACACTACTGAATGAACATCTCCGTTAACGAGACTTGATACAATAAGTACCTAATGTTGGGTCAGCCTTGACTAGATGTATATCGTACTCAACGCCTACCTTGCTGCTCTTCACACGCGACACAATCGTCCAATACAAACACAAATAGTGAACACTCATTTTTTACTAACTCTAATTCTAGCAGGACCGAATTTAGACAGAACTACAGTATTCAATTGAAACTAAATGACCATTCATAAACTACGTTACCAATTTTGAACTCCCCCCCCCCCCCCAACAT